>CAJQUN010000284.1:600000-755245 GCA_907163345.1 Haberlea rhodopensis
TTATGGATTGAAGCAAGCTTCTCGGAGTTGGAATCTTCGATTTGATGATGCAATCAAAGAGTTTGGTTTTATCAAAAACGAAGATGAACCTTGTGTCTACAAGAAGGTCAGTGGGAGCGTAATCATTTTCCTAGTGTTGTATGTAGATGACATACTTCTCATTGGAAATGATATCCCTGCCTTGCAATCTGTAAAGATTTGGCTAGGGAATTGCTTTTCGATGAAAGACTTGGGAGAAGCCACCTATGTATTAGGAATCAAGATCTATAGAGATAGATCAAGAAGGCTTCTTGGTCTGAGTCAAAGTACATACATAGACAAAGTGCTTAAAAGGTTTAGCATGCAAGAATCAAAGAAAGGATTTGTGCCTATGACACATGGTATTTATCTCTCGAAGGAACAATGTCTTTCAACACCAGATGAGAGGACAACGCATGAGTAAGATCCCATATGCTTCAGCTATTGGATCTATCATGTATGCCATGATATGTACTCATCCCGATGTATCGTATGCTTTGAGCATGACGAGCAGATATCAAGTTGATCCAGGTGAAGGTCACTGGATTGCTGTCAAGAACATCCTGAAGTACTTGAGAAGGACTAAGGATACATTCTTGATTTATGGAGGTGAGGAAGAGCTAAATGTAATAGGTTACACTGATGCAAGCTTCCAAACCGACAAAGATGATTTTCGATCGCAATCAGGATATGTGTTTTGCCTAAGATATGCAAAGTACCAACAGATGATAATGTATCTGACCCATTGACGTAGCCACTGTCACAGCAGTAGCATGATCATCATACTAGATCTCTAGGCATTAGGTATATGTCTGAGTGGTCTTAGTGCAAGTGGGAGATTTGTTGGGATATGCCCTTAGACAAGTCATTAGATGATTGTTTTGACATACAATGTTTATGATTTTATGAATGGCAATTCATTATTATATATTATTCTTTTAACTGTGCAATGTGAATTAATATATATGTTAATATCCTTAGAATAATATTGTATTATTCTTAAAGATGTCCCTAGTCAAGTATTATCATGAATAGGGATAATGATAATACGTAGAGACTAGTATGTGTTGATCGATGCATTGTTCATTGATATGAGATATCAAATCAACATATGGGTACATGTTAGAGAACGATGTACTGGACTGACCCACCATGAGAATGCAACATGGATAGTTATATGATCGTCATATGCAATTCTCATAGTGATAATAATGTATGTAATCCTTACGACTTGTGATCATCAGAGATCCCAACATAAGGAGTTATGTATCTTGATATCGTCAAACATTACCCGTAACAGGGTAATCTATAAAGGCGACTATTGGATACACTACGAATTATGTAGAGAGATGTTGACTGATCGAGATAGGATTTGTCCCTCCTATATAACAAGAGATGTGTTTGGCCCTTGATCAAGTGAGAACTAAAATGCATGGCCATGCTCGAATGAGTCGATATGAGATATCGAGCTTATTCGTTTATTCTAGTTCTACTTAGGGATCAAGAAATAGAGATTGAATATACGAGTATGACTATTCCATGACTCGTGTTCAATCTAAACACAAAGGACAAAGGGATTAAGTTACATGGTTAATATTATCACAAGTTCTAAAGGTTATGTCGAGTCATTGACATTCTTGTAATTTGGGTAGCCTCGATGTGTTGCTAGACACCGCTCCTTGCTTGCGACATAAAATGCCGATTTTATGTCACTGCCAACATTACAAGATCCTATCGGGTCACACAAAAGATTAAATCGAGAAGGGAAATTAAATTCATGGGATGAATTAAATAATTAAGAAGAGTCTTAATTAATAATTATAAGGATTAAATTAAAACCATGGGCTTAAGCCCATGAGGCTTTATGAAAGCCTTTAATTAATCATATATAATTTGATTGCATGGTGATTAATTAGATTAACACATCATATCATTAAAACCTAGAATTGGTGAAGCACACGGCCGCACGATAATCTTGAGCTCTCGGCTTCTTATAGCCGTGTGGTTCTTGGTGAGTTTTGAGCCATCTTTCGATTAAGAATCGAGTGTGTTTCTTGTTTCGGTTTAAGAACTTGTCTAGCAACTTGTTCTTAAACTATCCCTTCACCCGATTTGATCGTGTGGATACCGTTGAGGCAAAACTAGACAAGTTTTGCTAGTGACTCGGAGGAGACGTTGGACGTGGTGCAGCTCCGTGGAATCTGCTCAAACACGCTACAAGGGTGAGAATTTTGTAAACCTTTATCCGATATGAATCCCTATGTATGGATCCATTGTTCTAGTAATCCAAAATATTTTATTCCGCTGCGTTGTATGCTCTAAGGATTACTTACAGTTCCCTTGTCAACTCCAACGCATTTCTTGATCCTTATTCGCCCTTGTTAGCTCGATTTCTTTGATTTCCATCAAAATATACCAAATCGTAGACAATTAAGCGCAATTGATGTGTCTATTTCTAGTCATATCACCAAGTAATTGTTAGAGTACATTTTTAATTACATTTTAAATTACCGGGGTATGCCCCGAGTATCTATATTTTAAGTATTCTATTGCTGGTTGGTTATATACTTGCTTATGTGATGAGTAACATGTTGAATTGGGAAACTAGAATTTAATATTTCAGTATCATTATATATGTATCACCTAAAAAGGAAAAAAAATTGGGTCATTTGACAGGACACTTCTTCCGCTGTTTACTGCAAATTAATCATTATCTGTTAATTAAACATCACATTAGGATCAGACACTCACACATTGACCTTGGCCGCATTCCCGCTGCTAGGGTGATGTTTATATAATTTATTCAAATATCTAAACTGATAATGTTTTTCCGTCAAATGAATATTCATTAAATTCTATATGATTTTTTAATAAGTATAAGTCTTATCCATATCAGGGGCGAAAATGGAGTGCAAATGACAATTCTGCTGAAAAATTTAAAAATGATATGATTTTATTTATAATTTAATTTTGTATTATAATTTAAAAATAATTATATTTTATACATCAAATTTAAAAAAAAAATTGTGACGTGTCACATTCTAAAATTCTAAATACACCATTTTTAATTCAATATTAATTGGTAGTAAAATGAATAATAAGCCGTGCATTTTAAACAAATAAATCATTTAACTCGACGTTGTTTGATAATAAATTAAGTCATATCAACTCCACCTACTATGACTACTACCACCTTTTTAACAACAACTACTATCACCACTGTTACTACGACTACTACTACTGATCAATGGACCAGTTGACATGAGGCCAACTGAGTGATTAGAGTAAGTAATCCTCCGGGATACCTGAGGATTAACAGAACTACTCTGTATCAGGACAACAGAGTGCTAAGTAGAACTTAATAAAGAACAGGCTACCTGACTGACCAGTGAAGTTGAAGCCAATATACATCACTAAATAGAAAAAAAATCAGTTGAATATTCAACTTTGCTGATACATAAGAAGAACAACCGAGTAATCCATAGAGCAAATGAAACAAAGACTAGCATTAGTGATCATCAGCAAGGTACCAGCTGAATTATCACTAGAAGTCTCTCATATCAGAAGACTTAAAATTAATGTCAAAGAACAACTGAGTCACAGATAACCAACAACATCAATATGACTATTGAAAAGTCAGAGAAAGTGTAAAAAAAAGTTAAATCCATCAGAGAAGTCGATATTCAAACACTTAAGGATCAGATCGGAAAGGTCGACTTCAATGATATTTAACTGAATATCAGCTGAGTAGATAGCACATCTCAAAATATGTAGCATCATTGAATTATTATATGATCATTTGTGCAACTCAAACACTATGTTCTCTATACCTAGTGAGCTTAAGCAGAAGAGTGATTTGTGTATCTGATAGATATGTTGTCTGGACATATAAGTGAAGATAGATCTAGGAGTCTCAGTAGAGTATAGATACTCAATGGACTTGGGTTTATACAAATAAGTTTATAAATCAAAGTTTTTTGAAGCATTCTTCAATTCGGTGGAGTAAGAAAAATGTAGAAGGATTACACCACATTTGAACTTGTAGAAACAAATCTCTTTGCATTTCTTTTTCTTATTTTATTTGTTATTTATTTGAATGTTTTACATTGTTTAATAAGATGTTAGTTATTTTGATTTCCGTTTGTTTCTTACCCAAACTCGATCGCATCTCTCGGTGCTAATCACTTCAAGAATCAGATATATTGCAGCTCAGATCATCTCACTTACGAGTCTCGCTGAAATGTTGATTCGTTGTATATTAGTCGAGCTAATATCTTACCCACCGATCCCAACATTGGCGACCATTATACCCAACAAACAGAAAGTTATATGATGTCCTTGAATTTTGTGAGGGCCAAATCATAATCAAGTGTTTAATTATCACACAATAATTATTTTAATGTAAATAGTGGAAGAATGGTTTAAAATTTACCAACACATTGCCCTAAATTTCGGCATCACCTCGTCGCGCGAGGAGCATACCACCTATTTAACATTCATTATGAAATATTGAAAATACATAATCAATACATAATCCTATTTCATATCCATGCATATAATGTATCACATATGTAAGATGTAATGAACTGTAAAAACACTCGGTGGTGTATATACTCAAAATACAAATACACGAGGCATACCCCGATGAGTAAAATATTATTAACACTCTAACATAATACTGGGCCGTAAAACTCAACAAAAATAACCTGAGCTCACCATCACTGAGCTCTAGCGTTCCTAGATGCTTCCTCGTGAGGATATGGAGGTTATCCACCTGTAATACCTGACATGCCCACATATAGGGTTGTTTAACTTTGTCAATCAGACCCGATCCGATCCGAAACCAACCGGTTCCGGATCCGCTAATTTTAGAAATGGTCCCATCCGGTAAGGAACCTGATCGGATCCGGGGCTACAGGTTCCAGGTTGGACCGGTGCCAACCCGGAACCGGGTTTTTTGAATTATTATTTTTTTCCAAAAAATCAAGGGAAATTGTTGCTTGGAGGATTTGAACACGCGACCATCGCCTTCTAATCTACAACTCTAACCAATTGAGCTAATGACCTTTGTGTTCATTAACTAACCTCAAATATATTTATCTAAATTTAAATAAAATTAATTTTTTTAAAATAACGGATCCGGTTCTGGTTCAGCCCGGAACCAGATCCGTTTAGTCCGATAACCGGTAAGATACCGGTTCCGAAATGGTAGAACCGATTCGGATCGGTATCTTACCGGTTTCGTACCGACTCAGAACTGGTTAGCCCGGTTCCAATTCCGAGCTGGCTAACCGGCTTGACCCGTCCCGTTAAGCAGCCCTACACACATACAAAGACATGACAAACCCACAATGGGGATCAGTAACCCCAGTATGTAAAACTAATATAAATCATGATAGTAAGACCAAATACCATGTGATGCATGAGGAGTTCCAATGAACAATCATCAAGAATGTAGCTCGAGCTATAACGATGGCACACTCAGCGCTATGCCGACTCCCTCCATCAAGCCAGCCTTGTGCCCAACATCCTCTCGTGTCTGGATGATGGTGACACACTCGGTGCTACAATTACTAAACTAAGCCAGCGATATGTTGATCACAATTTATTTAAACAGTAAAATTGCATAGTAGCGTGATTATACCGCAAATACATGATCGACAAGTTTTATTATAGTAGATGGAGTCGGGATGCTTTACCCACATGGACTAGAAAGTAAGTACCAAATTCTTTAGCTTAACTATATTTAACATTTGAATAGTTAGTGAAAATTATACTAAATTAACCCAAGAACACAAGCAATGAAAAGTTTAAGAAATCACTAGAAACAAATATCAAGACTTCGATTTACCCATGTAACCCCCAGCATTCTTTTATTAGTTATGATTTAAAATCCTACGTTGTAAGGTGACGAGTTTTCATAATGCATATGTTATATTATGGTCAAGCTATAACAAGTCTAATATTAATGTTACAATAAACAACTCTTGTGTCCTTATTGCACAATCAATACCGAAAAATGATTTATGAAAACTAGTAGCCTTCAATTTTGGTAAATCTATTGCTATCACATGTGTGCTAGATTTTACTTGGTCAATCTCAATCTAAAACCCACGGTCTAATTTGCTATGTCGTATCTTATTATCGCATGGTCAAGTCTATCACGATGCATTTAATCATTCAAAGATGATCAATCCTTCAAAGCATATAGAACAATAAATTATGCGCAAAGAATTGTAGGAATTAATCAAAAACTGTTATTTAAATATTGGGTTCAAACATGGGATCCCCTAGTCTTGATAACAAAACATAGCTAACAATCATACTCACATAATAATGTAAAAATATGTCTAAAAACAATTTAAACATTACAAATCTTAAAATAATAAAGAACTCAGTTTAGAAATATGAAATAAAGTGAGGTATTGACTTCTTGAATTGCTGCGTCGTCCTGTCTCTTCCAATTGGTCTTCCTTTTGAATGGCTTGAGGTGTGGGTGATGAAATATGGTGGAGGCTGATGTTAGGTCAGGAAACAATGTGCCAAAAAGTCATTATGTTCATCCAATAACTTTCTTATATAATGGAGGATGAATAAGCTTCTTTTTGTAGGACTCATGATCGACTCGCGAGTTCCGAAATTTTGTTTATCGATTCATGTCAATCCGCGATCAATCGCGGATTCTTCAAGACCGATCGCGATGCCTTTTCTCCCAAATTGTGATTTGTGTCATTCCTTTGACGTGTTGGCTCGATTTAGTCATTTTTCATCATTTTTAGCTGGATTCATCCACTTTATGCACTAAGCCAAAACGCGTAAAATCATCCACGAGTTACTATCAAAATTACTAGAAATTCATTGCAAAATAAGTGTGAAATCGACACTTATCATATTCCATCATCCCCAAAACCTTGTACCATAGATATCAATAAGAATGATACATGCATCAAAGAATCGCTAGGATCAACATGATAAGTCAATTGGTATTGTTGTGGCTAACTAAATCTTTGTGTGTTAATAAAATCTCATACAATGTTACTTGCAGATCGATACCCAACTGGTAAATGCATTTCAATGACACAATAATCACATATAAGTCAAGTAATGACAAATAAATCATACACCGGGAACATCACATGTCTTTGTCAGACATCGTGATGGAACAGATTTCTACGTATCTCAACTGAGCTAATAAATACCAAGAACTTTTGTATTCCTCAAGTTCACCTCGTGATATAATAACCTGATCATAAAATTATTCAAATAGTCTATATATATCAGTTTACTTATCAAAACCTTGACCCGTAACAGATTTATAAAATTTCAGCTTGCATGCCCATAGTAATCGGCTTAACCAAATTACATGGGTGTAGTTTATTTTGAAAACTAACTTATAATGGAATATTTCATATGCTCAACACTTGTCCAGATTCGTTCATTTACCTAAGGCAAAATGGGTTTAAACATGACTCATGCATAACAGGGGAATGTTCTCATTTCCAGCTTGACCTGTTTTTGTAGAAAAATCAATTAATTCATTGATATAAAAAACACCTGATTCCAGTGGTGAATTAAAGAGAACTTCATCTTTTATGAGTTTAAGCTAGTTCATTCATCTCGAGTCACATTTAGCAAAACACGCCGGGTTTGTAAAATTGTATGCACTCTGTTTTCAAATTATAAACACTTTAATAAAACTAGTATAACTTTTCATATGAACTCCAAATTTAGTGATTTTGGTGGCCAATTAAAGTTAACTCATAGCACTAGAAATTTTATTCAGATCATAACCCCTATTTCATAACATATTGTGCCCCGATTTCCGATTAGCTCACTACATGTTCAACCCGCATACATGCATATTCCAGATTGTACTTGTGTCAAGATTAGCATAACTCGTGCATAACAACTCCAAACTGTGACAATGTACTGTCAAATCAAAGATAACTTAACATGCTACAACTTTACATTCTTCCTAGACCTTCTCTGAACTCACCGCATGTGCAATTAGATATATATGCAGATTCAAATTACACATAGTTTTGTAAAATCAGCATAACATTTTCATCTGAACTCCAAATGATGTAATTCTGGTGCCAAATCTAACTAACCCATAGAACTACAATTTTTATTTAGGCATCACTTTCAAACTCGAAGTCCAAAAATTCGAAACAATAGACTGCATGCACACTGAAATTTGTAGACTTCATTATGATGTCATTTTTTTCATTAATAAGCACCATAATTCGACCCGTATACATAAATCCAAGATGTTGAAACTTAAGGATGATGTTATACCTTCTTGTAGCTTGAGGAGTTGAGCACAAATCAACATCAAAATCGACCCAAGCCTGAAACCCACTCACACATGTTGTCTCTCCAATTCTTGCCTCAACTTCCAAACTTCTTGTTGAATTCTATTAACCTAGCCTTGTAGCTTCCAAATCCAAGCTTGCATGTATGTTTTGATCAAATTTGAAGGATCAAATTGAAGTCAAAAGCAAGAGCAATTTTTGAAAATGGGAGGAGGAAAATGGGGATGAAGAAGTCAATGCATACTAGTGCCATTTCAAGGATTTTCTATATATATATATATATATATATATATATATATATATATATAACAACTTAATTCGTACTCTGTGCTTTTTGTGTCCTCCTTTACAATATTTCGTCTTTACAATATTTCGTCCTCAAAATCACAGTAGATATGAATTTATATAATAATACTTATTCATTTGATTCTTACATATACATCGAAGTATATATATATATATATATATATATATATATATATATATATATATTATGGTGTATATATATTCGAGGTTTGTTTGGCAAGTATTTTATTAATTTGAGTTATTATAATAAATAACCCTAATATTTTTTTATCAAAAATCGACAGAGGAATCATTTAAGCAAAAAGATTTAAAAAAAAAACATTGTGTCCACTTTCTGTTATGCTTTTGGGCGAGAAAACTTGTGTTTTACTTATTCAACTTTATTTATTCTGGGGGAAATTACAAGGAAGTGCTCTTTTGGGACACTTAATCTACTTAAGTCTTGAGAAAAAATCTTAGTGCATAAAAATCCAAATTGGAAACAATTTTATTGGAAATAGGTCCAATTTCAAAACTTTCAATCAATTAGGTGTTTTATGACAACTCTTTTACCCCTCAATAGTTTGATATGTTGCATTCTATCCCTTAGGCTTTTGTTTAAATTACAAATAAGTCCATATATAATATTTAATTATCTTTTATATACTTATATTTATAAAGAAGTAATATTTAACGTCATCTTTTTACAAGTCCCTGTTTTTTACGATCCTTGGCACAAAATGGTATCAGAGCCTAGGTTTATTATGAAAATACTATAATAATATCTTGAATATTAATTTGTGACCTATACGGAGGAAACGATTCAAGATAATATGGACCCGAACGAATGTTCGAAGTGTCATTCATACAGGTGGTACTTCCAGAAATTGGAAGCACTAAATCAGAAGCATATAGCAGAAGTTCAACTCTTCAACCATAAGTAGAAACTTTTATGAGGAATAGGTTTATGCACACCAGGCAAAACCATTACAAGAAACTCGAAAGGATGGAAAAGAGGCTCCATATGTGAACCTCAAACTACAGTTCGAGTTAGCAGAACTTCAGGAAGACGATCATCCTGAACATGAAGATGTGGTTCCAGCCGCCAATGATCCAACAGGGTCTGGACCAGATGATTAGTGATGTGACTAGAAATAGACACATCTATTGAGGTTAATTGTATACGATTTGGTATATTTTGATATATAATTTGACACATATACTACCTAATCGTATAATGGTTTATATGTAGGTGGAAACGAAGAAATCAAGCTAACAAGGGCGAATAAGGATCAAGAAATGCATTGGAGTTGACAAGGGATCAAAGTAGACCAAGGAAATGCCTAAAAGTGGACAAAAGGCCGAGATTGATAGCCAATCAGAAGTCCCGATCGATCATCAAAGGAAGAAATAAAGTCAACAAAATTTGTATCTTCGCGATCGATCGGCGTTTTGTACCGATCGATTGCCACGAGTTACTGGACGAAAGAATAGAAGTCGCGATCGATCGGTGTTTTGTCCCGATCGATAGCGAGAAGTTTCTGGCAGAAAAATATAAGCTAGCGATCGATCATCAGCTTGTCCCGATCGATCGCCAGCATTGTTTTGGAAAGTTTGGAGACTTGATTTCTTTCCTTCCTACATGGGCTCTAACCTACCCCATCAGCCTCCACACCTCAATATACTCAAAAATCAGCCTCTTTAGGAGAGGATTCAGACTTTAGAACAATAGTAGAATAAATTTTCTTTCAACTTTTGTGAAGAACGGCTTCAAGAACGAAGACGGAAGCGACGCTCCGAAATCGTGATTCCATTTAGTAATTTTTCTTTTACCATTAGTTTAATGTTTTCTAGAATAGATTTGCTTGTTTTTAATCCAATTATGAGTAGCTAAACACTGTGATTCTTGGTTGAGGGATACTTGCCTTTGGAATAAAAACACTTGTGAAGATTTTGGTTTGATTGTTGGATTTTAATTCAATTTCAATTTGTTTTTCAGATTATGACTATTATGATTGTTGTGTTTGATTGATAGATTGATCACCTAATAATCACATACACTATTTAATGCTAATTAAGAAGCAACTAAGATTGATAATTACCCGTTGTTGGTATTATTAAATTCTGAAAGACGATTGGGTGATTAATTCTAACGTAGTTTTTATTTATTAGATTCATCAAACTTACTAGTTTCTGAAGCTATCATTGAATTTAATCTTAACGGCTGTAGTTTTGGTTAAAGATTTGATAAGTGTCGAATTGAATGTTGTTTTCTATTTGACTACGATTAAGGTGAGGGAAGAATTAAGTTTTCAATTGATGAATAATTGAATGAATTCAAATGTTTAGTGATTTGATGATCAAGTGAATAATTTCTAAAGGTAAAGTTGACCAAAAACTAAGAATTGATTTTTAATCTTGATAATCTAGTAATTTGCTTGCTTTAGTTTAATTAAGTTAATAGTTAAAGAATTTCGAAAACCCCCCCTCTTTCCGATACTTGTTAGCACAAAAATACTCACTTCCCTGTGGGATTGATCCCTACTTATGCTGCTACATTAATTTGTTGTTAACTGAGAATGGTTAATTTGGGCGTACAATATAATCGCACACCAAATTTTGGCGCTGTTTCTGGGGAAGGCGTTTACTTTTGTGTTAACTTAATTTATTTTATCATTTTTTATTGCTATTTTGGTTTGTTAATGAGTACAGGCGAATCATCTAATTGCGAAGATAATTTTCACTGATCCCGAGATCGAAAGGACACTACAACGGAGAAGAAGAGAAGCAAGAATACTTGAGGAAGAAGAGGAAAAGAACAACATGGCTGCAAATCAAAGCTTGAGACAGTTGGCGAATCCTAACTTGGATCAACAACCTCTCTGCATCACTTTCCTTGTGCTTGCTAACAATGTAAAAATTTTGAACTCAAATCTGGATTGATTCATTTATTGCCATCTTTTCATGGTCTTGCAGGTGAGAACCCGCACAAGCGATGGAATTCCACATGGTATGCACTACTATGAAGCCTGTTGGCGTAACGGATGAGCAAATCAAATTGAGAGCCTTTCCATTCTCTCTAAAGGATGCTGCTAAAGATTGGCTATTCTATCTACCCTCCGGATCCATTACCACGTGGACTGATTTACAAAGAGTCTTCCTAGAGAAGTACTTTCCAGCTTTGAGGGCGACTAACATAAGGAAGGAAATCTACGGTGTGAAACAATACCATGAAGAGTCGCTGCACGAGTACTGGGAACGTTTCAAAAAGTTGTGTGCAAGCTGCCCACAACATCAGATAAGTGAACACCTTTTAATTCAGTATTTCTATGAAGGATTACTTTATGATGACAGGAACTTAGTGGATGCGACAAGAGGAGGAGCTTTCATTGACAAGACAAGTGGAAGAAGCGAGAAACTTGATAGCTAACATGGCAGCCAACTCACAGCAGTTTGGTAACTTTAGAGCTGACCCAACTAAAAGGAAACAAGGAGAGGTAAATGTGTCTAACCTTGAACAACAACTTATTAGCCTCACCTCTCTTGTTCGTCAAATGGCAGGAGGAAACGGACAGACGATGAAGCCATGTGGAATATGTTTGGAGATGAATCATACCACAGATTCATGCCCATCACTTCAAGAGACATCTGCTGAGCAAGTGAATGCAGCAGGTGGATTTTTGGGGCAACCTCAACGGAAATATGACCATTACTCCAACACATACAACCCAGGATGGAGAGACCATCCTAACTTGAGCTATGGACCACAATCGATGAATCAAGTTCCACCTCAAGTGCCACAACAACCACAACATCGACCACCACACAGGCCACCTTTTCAGAGGACACAACAGTCTAATTACCCTTCTACTAGTGACATGTTAGAGAATATTATTCAAGATCTTGCTCATAATGTTACAAAATTTCAACAGGAAACAAGATCAAGTATTCAAACAGTGAACACTCAAATGGGTCAACTAGCCACCGCACTCAATCGTGTTGAAGCCAATGGATTGACAACATTACCATCCCAAACAGTGGTGAATCCAAAGGAAAATGCAAGTGCAGTCACACTTAGGAGTGGTAAAGAATTAGAGATACCGGAGAAGGAGAAGAAAGATCAACCCAAGTGTGATGCGCGGGAATTAATGGTGTTAATCCCGGAGTGGTAATGATCCTGAATTATTTTAATTGTGGCAATTATGAATTAATTACGGTATTGGGACTCTCGGAGATTTTAAATCCGGTATTTGGAGTCGTAGGATCCAAGGGATGAGATTGTATTCTCATCGTGGTGATAACCTTGGAATTTGATTTTTGGTGGGATTTGGGGTCCGGAGTACTTTGTACTGGGGCTGGTAATGGAAATAGAGATTGTGAGGTAATTATTGAAAACAGATGATTTTTAATGAGTCATGATGTATATGTGGAGGGATTGGTATTTTGGAGTTTTGGTACTATATATACCAAGTAAACTTGGCGTTCCGTCATTGGCACGGATTCCTCCCCTCTCTCCCCTCTCTCTCTCTACGCCTAACCCTTCCCCCATTTCCCATCTTTTTCCCTTGGAGGAAAAATCATTGGTAGCTTGGCTCGGGAGCCGGATTTCTCGAAGATAATCACGTATTAATCTTCCCCTCATCCTTGTCTTCGATTTGGTAGTAGTATTATTGAGTTTGGTTAAGGTTTTGGTTGGTTTTGGATTTAGGGATTTTTGGTTAAAAATCCAAAGTTGAGTTTTTTGGAGTTTTTATGGGTTTTAAATGGTGTATTTGAGGTGTTGATGGTGTATGGGGTGTTGGTTTTGAGTTTGGATGTGAAAAACACCATGGAAGCTCGCGTTTTTTCGGAAAATCGCAGGTCGCGATCGATCGCCGAGGATTACCGATCGATCACGACGAGCAGCTGGAATTTGGTGAAGATATACAGTACTGGCGATCGATTGCAAGGTCCCGGCGATCGATCGTGAGTGGGTTGGCAATCGATCATGGAGACTCACGATCGATCGCGATGAGGCGCTGGTTGGCCACTGGTTAAGGGCGATCGATCGCGATAAAATCAGCGATCGATCGCCGCTCGTTAGTTGGAGTTTTTCGAAAATTCTGGAAAATGTCGGGATTTTGGAATCGAGGTTTAATTAACCAATTTCCGAGGCAATGTCTACATTCCAATGGGAATGCTATACTTTAAAATGGATTGATTGGAGCCAAAATTTAATTGAACGGAATTCTCGGTTGAGTTTTTGGCTATCACTTAAACTTTTATAATGGAATATGTGAGTTATTTGAATGTGAGTTATTTGGGTACGTGATTGCATGCCTATTTTTAATTGTGAGTTATTTGAATGTTAGCACTTAACTCATCGTGTCGTGGGACTCAGGCAAGGTTGGACTCGAACTACGGAATTATAAGGTACGTATAACGTACGAGCATAGCCTGTTATAATGTTGCAACTGTGGAATGCGTGGTATATGGTATTTGCAATAATGGATATTGAAATGCATGGTATATGCTATTTGCAATAAATGGATATTGAAATGCATGGTATATGGTACTTGCAAAAAATGGATAGTGAAATGCATGGTATATGGTAATTGCGGTAAATGGACATACATTGGGAATTATATGGTGCCGCTTTTGAGCGAGCAATGATTGGGATGTTGTCGCCATTGAGCGACCATCGGTTAGGTCGCCGCTATTGTTGAGTGTGCGTGTGGTTAAAATGCCGCTATTGTGGAGCGAGCTATGAAATAGAACTATGGAATCATTGGCTAGATATATGTGATATCTGTGGTAGTCTATTTGACGATTTAATCATATTTGATTATGGAACTGGTATAGCAGGAATGGTTTTAGTTGATCAATGAGATGATCAACTGGCTTTTGAGAATTTAATGGTTTGCTTATTTTTAGAAGAGGGACAATACAGGGGATCCCGGATGAGGATGATACCATCCAAGGAGTATCATTTAAATTCATGGCATTTACATTCTGTAAATTATGAACTGTATGATTATTGGATTGGTGGTACTGGTATGCTCACCCCGTGTGGGGGCTGTCTCTGTTGGGGCAGGTGATACAGGTGCAGCAGTAGCTTTGGAGTTGAGCTCGGGCTGTTGATTTGAGGTACTTCCAGGATTGAGGTACCAGAGCTGGTTGAATAAGTACGTAGATCCAGAGTTGAGATCGAACTATGCATGGGAGGTACTTCCACGATCGATGTACCAATAACGGCATTCGGTAGAGTATCTTATACATTAGATACCCATTTATTCATGGGGTGCTCTAATTTGAGCACGTTTTTTTTACGTGTATATGGAATGTATAAATGGGTAATGGCTTTTCTCTCTTCATTTATTGTTTGCATGCAATTAAATACGGAATTGCTAAATGAACTGAGAGCATGTTAGTGTATTATGAGGGTGCATGCTATGTGATCGCTTTTATTTTAAACAGTTATTTCAATGTAGCGATTCTCTACCGCAAGTGCACGGTGTCAAGTTTTAATATAATGGTTTAAGAGTAAGGAGTGTCGTACCCACAGGGACTAGTAGCAATTACCACGATCGATTAGAATTTCTATATTTAACCTACGATTATGGAATGATTATCAAACTAAATTGACTTAAGCACAAAAATTAACCTAACCAGCAGTGATGAATAATTGAAGAGAATTTATAAACGAATTATCAAGACGTCGGTTCACCCATGTAATCCCCCAAAAGTTGTCTATTAATTAAGATTCGATGTTCTATGTTCTAGGGTGACGAGTTTTCCTATTTCATTCGTTATACCTTGGTCCGGTTATAACAAGTCTAGCATTAATCTACAATAAATCACTCCCGTGTCTTTATTAAATGATTAATACCGAAAAATGCTTTATGAAAACTACTAGCCTTCGATTTTGGTAAATCTATTGCTATCACACGTGTGCTAGATTTTACTTGGTCCGTCTCAACCTAAAACCCACGGCCTAATTTACTACGTCATATCGTAATCTCCTAGGGTCAATTCAATTACGATTACCAATATCATGCAAAAGGTAGCTAATCTTTTACAAGCATTAAAAACATAAATTATGCGCAAAGATCATAGAATTCAAATCAAAACCGTTAATTAACTCAAGGGTTCAAACATGGGATCCCCTATGTCTTGACAAATATTCTAGTCAACAACCATAATCAAATTATAATGCAAAAACATGTCTTTAAACAAATTTAACATCACAATCTGAAATAAAAAATAATCAAGTTCAGAAATACTAAGATAACGAGGATGTCGCTCCGTGCGTCGCTCCGTTCTTTCGTTCCTTGCGTTGCTCTTGCCCTTCAATGATTTGTGGTGGTGCTTTGGATGGAGGAGAGGCTGCTAGGTCTCAGTAAAAAGCGGCAAAAGTCCATCAAAAATTGTCCCTAGGTCTGATATATAGGGCCGTAATAATTGGGAAGGAATCCCCCTTGAACCAAACATGGAAAGTCTTTATTTTTCCATAAACTCCTCGCGGCGATCGATCTTCGTCTCCTCGCGATCGATCTTCAATCTCTACTGGGACATGATACCCAAATTAAACAAATCCGCGATCAATCTTCGTCATTTGCCGATCGATCGCGGAAATATGGCGATCGATCTTCGTCATTGCCGATCAACCGCGGACCTCAAATCTCCAATCTTGCGATTTGGTCCCTCCTTTTCCAGATTTGCTCAGTTTGGTCCTTTTTCAGCATTTTTAAGCCCATTTCATCCAGTTTTATGCATTTGGACCTAGATTCCTGACATATACAAATATATACCAAAACGTGTAATATTTTCTAGGAATCACTACAAAAACACCACTAATCATATATCAAATTAAGTGTAAAAATCACACTTATCAACTCCCCCAAACTTAAGCTTGATCGTCTCGAGCAAGAAATAAAATCAAACAGTAGAGTTCAATATTAAGTAAACCACTACGCAGTCAATCATGTAACTCAGACATCTCACTTACAGACGAACAAGAATCAATCAGAAAGTTTAACAAGTTGTTTTTCTCTTAGATCAAGCAACACATCGCCAACTCAGAACGTTCGTGTGTGCTATTGTCACTTTCAAGTTTCATGCAATTTCATAGATCAAATCATGCTAGTCAATGAAAAGTAAGATTATCGTTGAGCACCCCTTAGTCCTATTTTCAAACAGCTTCTCCACTAATGTAGTCACTCCCTAGACTTGGATCAATAGGTCTTTTTAAGATTGTAGTGTTAGGCCTAGGTGTTGGCTTCAAAGAAAAGATAGGATAGCACAAACAAGAGAGTATAAGCATGTAATGTTCATAGTTCTAGCACAAAAATGAGCTTCTCTTCTTTTTCTTTTAGCCTTGGCCACTTTGGGTCTTATTTAATCACTTTTTCTCAAGGCTTTATCTATCTTTTTCTTTTCTCATTCATCATTTTTTTTTCAATAATAAGCTCATCCGAATGTAGCAATTCATGTGCATCCAATGAGAATCATTATACTCCCTTTGGGTAAGGATAATTCTTTTCAATTTAAGCTCAAAAAGGTGGGTATAATAAGTTGCCAAAAAAAAAAACAATTGTTGAATGGGGGCTAATAGTATGTTAAACATACTCCATTCCTTTGCAATTAGGCTCAAATTGGGACACTATAGATTGATAAATACATGGTAAGCTTGAAAGGCTCAAACGGTCCAATGATCGCCTAGATCATTTCCAAGTCGAGTTTATAACTATAAAATTTCGCCTCAAAGTGTCATCATCAAATAGTTTCTAAGGTACTCTAAGATGCTCAAAAACAATTCATTAAGTTCACAAAAAAATTTTCACTACTACAAGTGCAATTCACAAGATTGTTACTCAAATGTGCTCAAAATATTCCTCATCTTTGACATGCTACTCAAAACAAGATATTCACAAACAAGTCTTACAATCATCAAAACTCAAGTTGACATGCATAGTGAGATTAATATCATCATGGAATAGAGACCACTACTATGATTTATTATTATCTTACTGATTGAACTCATTTTCAAGAAAAAATTTGTCGGTGCTCAATAAACGATCAATTTCCAAATAAGAAGCATGACACAGTAATGCACTCCCCCAAACTTAATTCATGCATTGTCCTCAATGTACTAGGCATGGAGAATAGGACAAAGCAGTTACCGTTGACAACGACCGTCAGTGATCGTTGTCCAATTCCTCGTCAGTTCATGGGGTATAGTGTTGGAACACGTTACAGCACACATGGAGTCTCACCAAAATCAAAAACAAACAAACCAAAATAAACTAAAACAAAGCAAAGGGTTAAGAAAGAGTTCTTGATTTATAGTCCTAAGCTGGACTTATTACCAATATCGCTTTAACATTTCGGAGTATGTGGATTAGTGTCATCCACGTTGCAGTGCATTAACCTGCTGATCATTTACCACGTAAGTGCCTAGAATAGGATCACTCACCTTAATTGCTCCATGAGCATAGACGGTAGTCACCGTGAATGGTCCAATCCATGAAGCCTTTCGCTTGCTTTGGAAAATGCGATGTGGTGGCGCTTTATGTAGTTGGACTGTCTCTCCTTTCATGAACGTCCTTTTATCATTTTTCTTCTTTGCATTCCTCGGCTGCACCATATCACAAGTCCTTACTTCTTTAGTTTCTAGCTCGGTCTTCACCTCCACCTCATTAGTACCTTGCACTACATCAACAAGCAAAGTGTCAATCACGTTAACCTTTAAATAATCATGCTCGTTGTGTGCGTGTAGTCGAAGATTTAAACATATTAAATATAACTCGATCCTCTCCTACACTGGAGGATCAACTTCCCTTCTTCAACATCTATGATGGCTCTTCCGGTAGCTAGGAATGGGCGCCCCAGGATCAATGGCATACTCGCGTCCTCCTCCATATCCAACACTAGAAAATCCACCGGGAAAGTGAATTGATCTATCTTGACTGGCACATCCTCAACGATTCCTAGTGGGTAGGTGATTGACTTGTCCGCCATTTGCAACACCACCCTTGTGGTCTTTGGCTCTCCCAGTCCTAAGTCGCCTAAAAACAGACAAAGGCATTAAGTTCACACTAGCACCCAAATCACATAACGATTTAATGGAAGAAATAGGCCCAATAGTGCAAGGGATAGAGAAACTCCCTGGATCTTTTAACTTGGTGGCCAATTTCTTTTGCACAATAGCACTACATTCCTCAGTCAAAAAGACAGTCTCGTGCTCTCCCAATTTCTACTTCTTAGACAACATCTTCTTTAAGAATTTAGCATAATTTGGACATGTCTCGTAAGGCATCAATAAATGGTATATCTATATGCAAATTCTTAAGCATGTCTAAAAAAATTTGGCAAAGTTTGAATCAACCTTTGCCCTATTAACTGCTGCAGGGAATGGGAGAGGAATGTGTACCTTTTCTTGTGGTGTGATAGGTGTAGTGTCTCTAGTGGACTTACCCTTGTTGCGTGGCTGCTCCTTCTCATCTTGTTTAATAGCAATCTTTTCGGTCTCCTTCTCATCACCAAGTTATTTTCCACTCCTCAAGGTCACGGCATTGGCTTGCTCCCGTGGATTTTTCTCGGTGTCACTCGGCAGAGTTCCTGGTGCTCTTCCCGCTAACATATTTGCCATTTGCCCCATTTGAGTTTCCAATTTCTTAATTGATGCATCTTGATTTTGCATCCTATTCTCCGTCATCGTCATGAACTTAGTTAGCAACTCTTCCATACTCGACTTTGGTGGATAACCCGGTGGAGGTTGTGGATTCAAGACATTCTTTTGGTTGGACCAAGAGAAGTTTGGATGATTCCTCCACGGTTGGTTATAGTTGTTGGAGTATGAGTTACCCTGTGGTGGTCTATTTTCTACAAAATTTGCTTGTTCATTAGATAGCATAAAAGGGTTACCTGCCTGACATTCCGTGCTTGGATGGTTGCCTCCACATAAATCGCACGTGATCACTTGAGCTTGCATGGCTGTCATGCTCAAACTGTCCATCTTCTTTTTCAAAACCTCCAATTGAGCTTGTATTGATGTCACTCCGTCCACTTGATGCATCCCAATTGGTCTTTTGGGCACATTCCTTTTGGACTGCCACTGGTAACTGTTGGATGCCATCTCTTCCAAGAGTGTGTAAGCTTCCTCAGGTGACTTTCTCATAATGGTACCTCCTGCTGCTGCATCAATCATAGATCTATTAGCAGAAAATAAACCATTGTAAAATGTTTGTACCTGAAGCCAAATCGGAAGGCCATGATGTGGGCATCTTTGAAGTAGATCCTTGAAGCGCTCCCAAGCTTCATACAGTGTCTCCGGATCATGTTGCATGAATGTTGTGATATCATTGCGCATCTTAGCTGTCTTGGAAGGGGGAAAGTATTTTGATAGGAATGCTTGAGCCATCCCCTCCCAAGTAGTGATAGATCCTGCAGGCAATGAATTTAACCAACTCTTAGCTTTATCATTTAAAGAAAAGGGAAAGAGTCGTAACCTGATGGCATCGTCGCTGACGCCATTGTGCTTGAATGTGTCGCATATCTCCAAAAAGTTGGAGATATGAGCATTAGGATCATCAGTTTGCGATCCTCCGAATTGCACAGAATGTTGAATCATCTGAATTATGGCAGGCTTGATCTCGAAGTTATTAGCCTGAATCCTTGGTCTAGTTATGCTAGACATGGTGCCTTGAAAAGATGGTTGTGCATAGTCCATCATGGATCTTATAATTGGCACTTCTTCATTGTGTTGTTCACCATTCCCTCGATTATTCTCAGCCATCTCTCTAGTTTCTTTCCGAAGTCTTCTACAAGTTCGCTCAATCTCTAAGTCAAGTGGCTCTAATATAGGTCTGTCACTTCGTAGCATGCACTACAAAGACAACTCCCTGCAAAAATTCAACACAACGAAGGAACAACAGTGGTGAAATGGTATAAACCGTAATAAAAGTAAAAATAAAAAATAATTATGGCTAAATTTAGTCAACTAATCTCCTATGATATTATTTAAACTAGTCCCCTGGCAACGGCGCCAAAAACTTGATCGCTTTTATTTTAAACAGTTATTTCAATGTAGCGATTCTCTACCGCAAGTGCATGGTGTCAAGTTTTAATATAATGGTTTAAGAGTAAGGAGTGTCGTACCCACAGGGACTAGTAGCAATTACCACGATCGATTAGAATTTCTATATTTAACCTACGATTATGGAATGATTATCAAACTAAATTGACTTAAGCACAAAAATTAACCTAACCAGCAGTGATGAATAATTGAAGAGAATTTATAAACGAATTATCAAGACGTCGGTTCACCCATGTAATCCCCCAAAAGTTGTCTATTAATTAAGATTCGATGTTCTATGTTCTAGGGTGACGAGTTTTCTAATTTCATTCGTTATACCTTGGTCCGGTTATAACAAGTCTAGCATTAATCTACAATAAATCACTCCCGTGTCTTTATTAAATGATTAATACCAAAAAACGCTTTATGAAAACTACTAGCCTTCAATTTTGGTAAATCTATTGCTATCACATGTGTGCTAGATTTTACTTGGTCCGTCTCAACCTAAAACCCACGGCCTAATTTACTACGTCGTATCGTAATCTCCTATGGTCAACACAATTACGATTACCAATATCATGCAAAAGGTAGCTAATCATTTACAAACATTAAAAACATAAATTATGCGCAAAGATCATAGAATTCAAATCAAAACCGTTAATTAACTCAAGGGTTCAAACATGGGATCTCCTATGTCTTGACAGATATTCTAGCCAACAACCATAATCAAATTATAATGCAAAAACATGTCTTTAAACAAATTTAACATCACAATCTGAAATAAAAAATAATCAAGTTCAGAAATACTAAGATAACGAGGATGTCGCTCCGTGCGTCGCTCCGTTCTTTCGTTCCTTGCGTTGCTCTTGCCCTTCAATGATTTGTGGTGGTGCTTTGGATGGAGGAGAGGCTGCTAGGTCTCAGTAAAAAGTGGCAAAAGTCCATCAAAAATTGTCCCTAGGTCTGATATATAGGGCCATAATAATTGGGAAGGAATCCCCCTTGAACCAAACATGGAAAGTCTTTATTTTTCCAAAAACTCCTCGCGGCGATCGATCTTCGTCTCCTCGCGATCGATCTTCAATCTCTACTGAACATGATACCCAAATTAAACAAATCCGCGATCAATCTTCGTTATTTGCCGATCGATCGCGGAAATATGGCGATCGATCTTCGTCATTGCCTATCAATCGCGGACCTCAAATCTCCAATCTTGCGATTTGGTACCTCCTTTTCCAGATTTGCTCAGTTTGGTCCTTTTTCAGCAGTTTTTAAGCCCATTTCATCCAGTTTTATGCATTTGGACCTAGATTCCTGACATATACAAATATATACCAAAACGTGTAATATTTTCTAGGAATCACTACAAAAACACCACTAATCATATATCAAATTAAGTTTAAAATCACACTTATCACTATGGAAGTGATCTTGGTTGGGGAACTTGAATGTTATGTGATTCTAATGCAAGAAATTTTCTGGATAGTTTATGATGTTATACTTGCATATGATTTTTCCCCCATGATAATATGATTGTATGCACAAATGGTATGGATTAATATACTTATAACGGGTTAAGGGCATGGGGGCCTTACATTAGTGGTATCAGAGCAGTGGTTTGCTCTTTGGGGCTGTTGAGGCCTAGGAATTTTGTTGATAGAAATGGGAAGCACATACTTATGCTTGATGATAGTTAGTGTTGTGTAGCACAACTATATTGCTTATGTGCGTTTATGATATGTGTTCATAATTGGAATATGTTGTTGCTAACCATGGTGGTTGCAGGGTCATATGGGACACGGATTATGCATTACGGTTGCATATATATTGGAGTGATGATTTTAATGCTTTGCCGCTAAATGTTGAAGCGATGGTAAATTCTGCATGTCACATTTGAAGCGAGGTGCATTAAAAATACACTCATAGCAATGTTATTGGGATATGGATTATGCATTACGGTTGCATACATGGCGTAGCGATGTGAATACTTGACTCTGTCATATTATAGCGATGAAGAATATTTGCAGCAAATATGTCGAAGCGAAGGATAATTCCGCTGTCATATTACTATTGCGAGGGATATTATGCCTTTAATATGTCGAAGCAAGGGGTATTTCCGCTGTCATCATAAAACGAGGAGTAGTGGTGCCAGTGTCATACCACCGCGATGAAGAATATTTGTCGCTTAAGCGAGGGATATTATACCGCTAATATGGCGTAGCAATGAGCTTTCCACTGTCATATGATAGCGACGAAGGATATTTGCCGCTTAAGCGAGGGATATTATGCCGTTGGTATGTCCAAGCGAAGTAGCGAAGAGGGATATTTGTCCGCTTCATAGCGAGGGATATCATGACGCTATTCTATTGGCGATGGTTTATGCCGCCGGGTATTCATAGCGGTGGTTTATTCCGCTATTCTATTGGCGATGGTTTATGCCACCGGGTATTCATAGCGATGGTTTATTCCGCTATTCTATTGGCGATGGTTCATGCCGCCGGGTATTATATAGCGACGGGTCATTCCGCTACATCTATTGGCGATGGTTCATGCCGCCAGGTATTATATAGCGATGGTACATTCAGCTACATATATTGGCGATGGTGCCTGTCGCCAATTATTATATAGCGATGGTACATTCCGCTACATCTATGGCGATGGTTCATACCGCCGGATATCTATAGCAATGTTTTTGTGCCGCTGACTCTATGGCAAGGGAGCATGCCGCTGATTCTATAGCGATGGGTTATACCGTTACGTACGTAGCACTGGATTACGCCGCCTATGAGCGATGGGTGCTGCTTGCATACCACTGTTGGGCTGATGGACACTGGTATGCCGCTATCTGGTTAGTGATTAGGTATGGTATATTACTATTTTATTAGCATTATTATGGATGTCGTGTATCAACATGTACCGTCACGAGTTGACGATGTTATTTTGGATGTCATATGTTGACATATGCCGTCACGGGATGACGATGACATAGTGGATATTCTATGTAGACATGTAGCGTCGTTTTGATGAATAATACGTCTGGGTGTACGTAGTTAGTCGTATGGTTTGAGTGCCGTTGATGAGCACAAGGTGGTGTCTACGTCACCGGTTGACGAGACCGTTATGCCGAGCAGGTTTGCTCGATGAATTATTAGATGCATTGTACAGGTGAGTGTACCGCATCATGTATTTGAAGTAAATATTTTGCGTGTAGTGGTACCTTTGGGTACTCGCTGGGATGACTAAGGCCAAGTGATTGGTTATAGTAGTTATTGAGGAAACTACTCGCTTTTGTCGTTGTGACGTGGGGTAGACATGGTCACACCCACCCTGAGGGTGTGGAATAAGTCCTAATGGATTAGGATTGCATTGGGATTGAGTAAGGACACCGGGATGTCCATTATGTATTGGTATTGGAGAAATATTGGATGATAACCCAATATTCTGATTGATGGTACGGTATGGAGTACCGCGATGGAACTATGATACGTTGGTAGGTTTGGTATAAACCTAAAGGGGCAGCGAATTGCTAGCCAGGTATTGTTGCAATGATATAGTGTGATGGTTGTAGCCATTACACTTCTCGCTGGAACCGAGTTTGGTGAATCGTATGATGATACGATGAGAGTAATAGTGGACACTAGTGGTCACTATATCGCTTGAGGTTTGAGGCAGGGAATACCTCACAGGGACGTTTATACATCAAATGTTAAGGGACTTGTACTGGGACATCTCATTTCTGTTGGGAGTACCAACGTGAGTGTCGACAAGTCATTTTTGGCTCGGGTTGAGCATCTTGCATATAGCATGCAATGGGAGTCACAAATGGATTGTGAGATATAGTTAGTGAGGTGACACTATTATATTGATTTTATCTCTTGGAGATATTTGGATTGTACTGTCATGGAGACGGCTAAATTTGGTTGAGGGTTGATTGTGAATCAACCAGGGTAAGCATTACTAGTGTTGGACTAGGTGATGGCTTTATATTACCGGCGAGACGTTTGAGGAGGCGTCTCTGGGAGAGATGCTCAAGGTTTGTGGAGTACTATGGCATTAGTACAGAGCATCGTTAGATGTGTATACGTCGTGTATACGGATTTTGATTTGGTAATAGTGGCATTACGGCACTATTCGGAACCGGTTATGTATTTGTTGGTTCCGGGATACATTTTGGTATAAATATATCCAGTTTTCCGAACGGTATTTCGAGGTTGGAGGGTCATGGTACATGACATTTTCCTTGAGAGGAAGGCGGTATTGATATACCTATTGGGAATCTTGGGAGATTCGTTGTATTGGCTTGTGTGGTGTTGATGTTGGAATCACACCCTTTGATTTTGGTTTGTCAATCATCATTCTCCGTTGTGTGAGAATGATTGAGGATTGATAGTTGAGGTTGTGACTTTTGGGGTATGATTGGTGATACCCGAGTCGATCGCATTGAGTATGAAAGTTGTATTGGTGCTTAGGCTTGTATGCCGGTGTGTGTATACGAATGCCAGCATTTTCTTAGTACTCGTCGAGCATGGATGAATGAATCTCCGGTGAGAGATTGTGGTACCTTGAGATTGGTAATCTTGATGGCACGATGTATTCTGAAGAATGATCGTGAGGATTGGTTGATTTCCCCTGAGGAGGGATTGTCGTATTTTAGGCCATGGTAATTCATTTCTGAGTAATTTGATAACACCCCTGTGTTAGGATCGTCGAATCCTAGGGTAAACGGGGGATGGCCATGTTTTGGATTTGTTAAGTGTCGTGGTTGACACATGTGGCGGGAATGCAATTGATTGTCCTTGCATGTCTTTTCGGGAACTTGAGACCTTGTGGAGTCTCGATGGTATATTTGGACCAAGATATGATTCTTGGAACATACTGGATGTAGACATCTTTGGAGATGTGTTTTGTGTTGATCGGTGGCCGTGATTGGCCCGATCTGTGTTGCAAGGTGGTGCAACTACTCCTTTGATGGAGATGGTATTGGAGAGGAAAGCCAGATATGGTAGAAGTACACTGTAGTGTACTGGTGGTTCCCTTGGTAACGATGTATGATTAACATCGTGGGCTAAATCGTAGAGATATCCTGGAGGCGATATCTATTAGGGGAATCACGAATGATGCGATTGGTTAGCAGTTAGGGTTGACTGACTACTTTTGGGTGGTTAGCATCGAAGAATGCTGACGTTCTGTTGTGATTGTGATGGTTTGGGAGGTTTACTCCATTCCAGAGGTTTGGTGCGATGTCGGTGTCCTCGCAGTTGGTGTGTCGTTCATGAGGCACTCATGATTCGACGTTGTGAATCCAGTTCGGATTGTGTGGTCTTGGCAGTACGAGTAGTACGCCGTGCAAATTTCGAGGTCGAAATTTTTGTTAGTGGTGGATAATTGTGATGATCGGGAATTAATGGTGTTAATCCCAGAGTGGTAATGATCCTGAATTATTTTAATTGTGGCAATTATGAATTAATTGCGGTATTGGGACTCTCAGGGATTTTAAATCCGGTATTGGAGTCTTAGGATCTAAGGGATGAGATTGTATTCTCATCGTGGTGATAACCTTGGAATTTGGTTTTTGGTGGGATTTGGGGTCGGGAGTACTTTGTACTGGGCTGGTAATGGAAATAGAGATTGGGAGGTAATTATTGAAAACAGATGATTTTTAATGAGTCATGATGTATATGTGGAGGGATTAGTATTTTGGAGTTTTGGTACTATATATACCAAGTAGACTTGGTGTTCCGTCATTGGCACGGATTCCTCCCCTCTCTCCCTCTACGCCTAACCCTTCCCCGATTTCCCCTCTTTTCCCTTGGAGGAAAAATCATTGGTAGCTTGGCTCGGGAGCCGAATTTCTCGAAGATAATCAGGTATTAATCTTCCCCTCATCCTTGTCTTCGATTTGGTAGTAGTATTGTTGAATTTGGTTAAGGTTTTGGTTGGTTTTGGATTTAGGGATTTTTGGTTAAAAATCCGAAGTTGAGTTTTTGGAGTTTTTATTGGTTTTAAATGGTGTATTTGAGGTGTTGATGGTGTATGGGGTGTTGGTTTTGAGTTTGGGTGTGAAAAACACCATGGAAGCTCGAGTTTTTCCAAAAATCGCAGGTCGCGATCGATCGCCGAGGAGTGCCGATCTATCGCGACGAGCAGCTGGAATTTGGTGAAGATATACAGTACTGGCGATCGATTGCAAGGTCTCAGCGATCGATCACTGAGTGGGTTGGCGATCGATCACGGAGACTCGCGATCGATCGCGATGAGGCGCTGGTTGGCCACTGGTTAAGGGCGATCGATCGTGATAAAATCAGAGATCGATCGCCGCTCGTTAGTTGGAGTTTTTCGAAAATTCTGGAAAATGTCAGGATTTTGGAATCGAGGTTTAATAAACGATTTCCGGAGCAATGTCTACATTCCAATGGGAATGCTATACTTTAAAATGTATTGATTGGAGCCAAAATTTAATAAAACGGAATTCTCGGTTGAGTTTTTGGCTATCACTTAAACTTTTAAAATGGAATATTTTGGGTATTATGCATGCTTAGCCGGGGGGCTTTTATATTGGTAATCGTCATGTATTGACGATAGGGGTTGGAAGTTGTGAGCGTGCTTGGGTACGTGATTGCATGCCTATGTTTAATTGTGAGTTATTTGCATGTTAGCACTTAACTCATCGGGTCGTGGGACTCAGGCAAGGTTGGACTCGAACTACGGATAAGGTACGTATAACGTACGAGCATAGCCTGTTATAATGTTGCAACTGTGGAATGCATGGTATATGGTATGTGCAATAAATGGATATTGAAATGCATGGTACATGTTATTTGCAATAAATGGATATTGAAATGCTTGGTATATGGTACTTGCAATAAATTGATAGTGAAATGCATGTAATTTGGTAATTGCGGTAAATGGACATACATTGGGAATTATATGGTGCCGCTTTTGAGCGAGCAATGATTGGATGTTGTCACCGTTGAGCGACCATCGGTTATGACGCCACTGTTGTTGAGCGTGCGTGGGGTTAAAGTGCTGATATTGTGGAGCGAGCTATGAAATAGAACTATGGAATCATTGGCTTGATATATGTGATATCTGTGGTACTCTATTTGACGATTTAATCATATTTGATTATGGAACTGGTATAGCAGGAATGGTTTTAGTTGATCAATGAGATGATCAACTGGCTTTTGAGAATTTAATGGTTTGGTTATTTTGAGAACAGGGACAATACAGGGGATCCCAGATGAGGATGATACCATCCAAGGAGTATCATTTAAATTCATGGCATTTACATTCTGTAAATTATGAACTGTATGATTATTGGATAGGTGGTACTGGTATTCTCACCCCGTGTGGGGGCTGTCTCTGTTGGGGCAGGTGATACAGGTACAGCAGTAGCTTTGGAGTTGAGCTCGGGCTGTTGATTTGAGTTACTTCCAGGATTGAGGTACCAGAGCTGGTTGAATAAGTACATAGATCCAGAGTTGAGATCGAACTATGCATGGGAGGTACTTCCAGGATCGAAGTACCAATAACGACATTCGATAGAGTATCTTATACATTAGATACCCGTTTATTCATGGGGTGCTCTCATGTGAGCACGTTTTTTTTACATGTATATGGAATGTATAAATGGGTAATGGCTTTTCTCTCTTCATTTATTGTTTGTATGCAATTAAATACGGAATTGCTAAATGAACTGAGAGCATGTTAGTGTATTATGAGGGTGCATGCTATGTAAGTGATCTTGGTTGGGGAACTTGAATGTTATGTGATTCTAATGCAAGAAATTTTCTGGATAGTATATGATGTTATACTTGCATATGGTTTTTCCCCCATGATAATATGATTGTATGCACAATGGTATGTATTAATACACTAATAACGGGTTAAGGGCACGAGGGTCCTTACACCAAGGGTGATGAGGAAAAGGAAGCTGAAGTTCGAGACAAGACCACCATGGAACATGAGGTACCAAAAGGTAAGTCTCCCTCCTTTTTCGAATATAAAGTGCCACCCCCTTCCCCCAAGACAATAGGAAAGAAGCTGGACTTAAGGGATTATATGAAACTTTCGATGGTGCGAGGTAAACATTCCTTTACTTGATGCTATTCAACAAGTACCTCGTTATGCAAAAAATTTAAAAAATTTATGAACTGCGATGGTTGAAGGGATCCCAAAAGATCGAATTGGGTGAAAATGTGTCAGCTGTGATACAAAGAAAAATCTCTACCAAGTGTAAGGACCTAGGAATGTTCTCTATCCCATGCATAGTTGGTAACACTCACCTTGAAAAGGCCATGTTAGATTAGGAGCATCAATCAATGTCATGTCATATTCTATTTATGCTTCTTTACAACTTGATCTTTTGAGCCCTACTGGAGTAGTTATTCAATTAGCGGATAGGTCTAGTGCATATCCTAGGGGTGTGATTGAAGACGTGCTTGTGCAAGTAAACGAATTAGTATTTCCTGCTGATTTCTATGTGCTTGATATGGAGAATGGTGATAAGAGTAGTCCCATTTTGTTAGGAAGACCATTCCTCAACATTTCTAAGACAAAGATAGATGTGCATAGTGGTACCCTTACTATGGAATTTGATGGTGAGATAGTTACTTTTAACATTTATGATGCCATGAAATATCCTTGCAATAATGATGACACTGTGTATTCTATTGATGTTATTGACTATTTGTCTCAAGAAGTCTTTGAGATTGTAGGGAATGATGCACTGCAAGTCACACTCACAAGAGCTACGGAAAAGGAGAACGTGGAGTTGTTTATCATGGATGAGTTGAAATACACCATCGATGCCTTGGATGATGCACCTGAGCTAATTCAGTTAGGTAACATTTCTTTTATATCACTGCCTGTTTCTAACACTAGAATTCTTCCATCTGTTTTGCAGGCACCCACCATTGAGTTGAAGCCATTACCTAGCCATCTCAAGTATGTATTCCTTGGTGATGGAGATACATTACCAGTGATCATATCTAGTAAGTTGGGGGATGATCAAGAGAAATATCTTATTCTTGTGCTCAAGGAGCACAAGACCGCAATAGGTTGGACCAGCGTTGACATCAAGGGAATCAGTCCCTCCACATGCATGCACCACATTCTACTTGAAGAAGGAGGGATCCCTACACGTCAACCCCAAAGGAAGCTTAACCCACCCATGATGGATGTGGTGAAGGAAGAAATTTTGAAGCTTTTAGCAGTTGGGGTGATTTACCCTATTTCAGACAGTTAATGGGTCAGTCCAGTCCAAGTTGTGCCAAAGAAGACCAGTATTACTGTGGTAAAGAACAAAAATGATGAACTTGTGCCCACACATATTCAAAATTGATGGCGAGTGTGCATCGACTACCTGAAGCTCAACGCTGTGACTAGAAAGGACCACTTTCCTCTACCCTTCATTGATCAAATGCTTGAGAGGTTAGCTTGCAATTCATACAATTGTTTTCTTGACGGTTATTAGGATTATTTTTAGATTGCAATTGCACTAGAGGACCAAGAAAAGACTACTTGCACATGCCCTTTTGGCACATTTGCCTACCTACATATGCCCTTTGGACTATGCAATGCCCCAGCCACGTTTCAACGGTGTATGGTTAGCATCTTTTCTGAGTTTATTGAGCATATTTTAGAGGTGTTCATGGATGATTTTACTGTCTATGGTAACTCATTCAAGGATTGTCTAGCTAGCCCTGTACTTGGGTTAAAACGATGCATAGAAACTAATCTTGTTCTAAATTCTGAAAAATGTCATTTTATGGTAGAGCAAGGAATAGTGTTTGGTCATGTCGTTTATACTAATGGTATAGAGGTAGACAAAGCTAAAATTGATGTTATGCAGTCTCTACCTTATCCTACTTGTGTTCGGGATGTGCACTCTTTTCTTGGACATGCAGGTTTTTACAGGAGGTACATCAAAGATTTCACTAAGATAGCTACACCTTTGTGTAATCTATTGCAAAAAGATGTAACTTTTGAGATGGATGAAGCGAGCAAGAGAGCTTTTGATAGACTGACTGAGTCATTGACTTCTACCTCCATCATCCAACCACCCGATTAGAGTAAGACTTTGAGATTATGTGCGATGTCAGTGACTTTGCGGTTGGTGCTGTCTTAGGACAAAAAGAGGGGAATGCGTCACATGCCATCTACTATACATCAAAGACCATGAATGATGCTCAACGAAACTATACCACTACTGAGAAAGAGCTTTTAGCAGTTGTTTTTGCTCTTGAAAAATTTCGACCTTATTTTCTTCGTACTAAAGTCATTGTTTATTCTGATCATGCAGCTCTTTATTATTTTTGACGAAGAAGGAAGCAAAACCAAGGTTGATAAGATGGATTTTGCTCTTGAGTGAGTTTGACATACAAATCAAGGATAAGAAGGGCAACGAGAAAAAAGTAGCGGAATCATTTAAGTCGTCTACCGCATGTGGATGAGGAGCTTTGTTTGAAGGAGGAATTCCCGAATGAGCATCCACTTTCCATTAGCGATGATCTACCATGGTATGCTCATATTGTGAATTTCTTAGCTTCTAATGCATTACCTTCTGAACTGTCTAGGTCTCAAAGAGCTAAGATACGGAGTGATGCCAAGTATTATGTATGGGATGATCCCTACCTATGGAAGAACTGCGCGGATCAAATCATTAGAAGATTGGTATGCGTTTATCGTGTACGCCCAAATTAACCCTCTCAAGTTAATAACAGTAATGAATGTAGTAGCATGAGTAGGGATCGATCCCACGAGGAAGGATGTATTTTTCATGCCAATTATTCGAACAAATAGTAAAAATGGGATTTTTGAATTTGATTAACTACTACTAAGCAAAATCTATGAATTAAACTAATAAGAAAAATTAAACTAAAGTGATTAAAATTATGAGAAAAGCGATTCTTGGTTTTCAGTTGACTCTACCTTGGATTTATGCATTCAATCATCAATTATCACAAAAGATGTAATTTTTACTTGAATATTCATCATTAGAGATTCAACTCTTATCTCATCTTATGCCTAGTTAAAATAGCACAAATGTTCTAAATTAACCCGTATCGCTATATCGATCAAAACAACTAGCAGTTAAGATTAATATTAACAATAGCTTTCAATTGTAGTAAGAATGATGAAACTTAGACAACATAATCCAAGCGTCTATGTTTAATCTAGTCACGTGTTTTTCCTAAGAATTTAATAACACTAACAGCAGGCAATTATCAATCTTAGTTGTTTAATAAATTAGAGGGATCAAACGATTCCGTATTTGATATCTAATTTAGCGTTAAATTGTATGAACAATAGCTAGGTGATCAATCTAACAATCATGCATAACAATCATGGCAATCAAATCAGAAAAACTCATGATAATCAATAAAAATTTATAAAAGAACATCAATCTCATGAGAAACATAAAATCCAAGTTATTGTCTTCCTTTAACCAAGAATCAAAAGTGTTTAGCCAAGCATGACTAAATTAAAAACATAAAATCTATTCTAGAAAACATTAAACTAAAGGTAAAAGTAAAGTTACTAAAAGGGGAAGCGCGATTCCGGAGCGTCACTTCCGTCTTCGTTCTTCAAGTTCTTCTTCAACAAAATTGATAGAAAAATTATTATAATGTCTAAACTATGTTCTAAAGTCTGAATTCTTCTCTAGGGAGGCTGATTTTCGAGTATATCGAGGTGTGGAGGCTGATGGGGTAGGTTAGAGCCCATGTAGGAAGGAAAGAAATCAAGTCTCCAAACTTTCCAAAACACTGCTGGCGATCGATCGCTACAAGCTAGCGATCGATTGCTAGCTTATTTTTTTCAGCAAAATTCTTCGAGCGATCGATCTCCTCTTTATAGCGATCGATCGCTTGGCTCCAGTGGGTTTTGGCGATCGATCGCCCCATTGTAGCATCGATCGTTGACCCACAGATTTTGTTGCTCAACTTTCTGTCCAAATGTGATCGATCTCCTCCTTCATGCGGTCGATCGTTTCTCCCAAAATTACATTTTTAGCCTTTTTATTGATCTACTTTGAGTCCTTATTAGCTCCAAAGCTTTTCTTGTACTTTATTCGCCTTAGTTAGCTCGATTTCTTCGATCCACCTATCACTACACAAATATACTATTAGGTAGCATATGTATCAAATTATCCATCAAAACATACCAAATCGTAAACAATTAGCACAATAGGCGTGTCTATTTTTAGTCACATCAAGGATGCATCCCCGAGACCAAGGTAAGTGACATTCTTAAGTTTTGTCATTCATATGCTTGTGGAGGACATTTTGGTGCGAAGAGAACATCTAGGAAGGTGCTAGAATGTGGGTTCTTTTGGCCCACCCTGTTTCGTGATGCCTATTATTTCTGCAAGAACTGTGCGCAATGCCAATTGACTGGTAATATATCCCAAAGAAAAGAGATGCCTCAACAACCCATTCTAATTTGTGAATTTTTTGACGTATGGGCATCGACTTTATGGGACCCTTTTCTATTTCTTATGGTCATGTTTATATACTTCTTGCTTATGTCTCGAAATGAGTGGAAGCTATTGCCACACGGACTGACGATTCCAAAGTTGTTGCAGATTTTATCAAACATAACCTTTTTTCTAGGTTTGGAATCCCGAGAGCCATAATTAGTGATCGAGGTACACACTTTTGCAATCGGAAGGTGGAAAGTCTGTTCAAGAAGTATCATGTGACCCACAAAGTCTCCACCACCTACCATCCACAAACAAGTGGCCAAGCCGAGGTATCTAACCGAGAAATAAAAGCCATATTGAAAAAGACTGTCAACCCAACAAGGAAGGATTGGAGCCTAAGACTGGATGACGCACTATGGGCCTACCGGACTGCATATAAGACTCCAATAGGTATGTCCCCGTATCGAGTAATTTTTGGTAAACCCTTTCATCTTCCTGTAGAGTTGGAGCATAGAGCATACTTGGCTGTGATGAATTTTATCATGAACCATGATGAGAGTAGAGTGCATCGGAAGCTACAATTGCAAGAATTAGAGGAGATAAGGAATGAGGCCTATGAGAGTGCAAGGATCTACAATGAAAGGACGAAGGACTTCCATGACAAGATGATATCAAGGAGGAGCTTTGAAGTTGGTCAAAAAGTTCTCCTTTACCATTCACGCCTTCGACTCTTTCCAGTTAAGCTTCGTTCTAGATGGAATGGACCTTTTATCGTTACTAATGTATATCCTCATGGTGCAATGGGAATTCAGAGTTTGGACACCACTAAGACATTCAAGGTGAATGGTCACCGATTGAAGCATTACTATGAGGGTGAGGATCCACCTAACTTCGACTGATCTCGAGGACTGACATCGGGCCACCGACGTTAAACAGAGGCTCTTATTGGGAGGCAACCCAAGGGGAGTTACTTTCCCTTTTCCTTTTTTATTTTTTTATTGCTTTAGTAGTTAGGCTTTTCTCTTTTCTTATATTTTTACCTTACATTGGGGACAATGTAAGATTTAAGTATGGGGGAGGGATTAGTGGTGTGTTATTGCTTTCCTATTACAAAAATACAAAAAAAATTAAATATTCGAAAATTTTGAGCTCATAGTTTAGTAACAAACGATGCTTAGAATCACTAGCCCATGATGAAACCTAATTGATATCATGCATGCTTTTGAACATAGGTGAATTGTTAACTTTGGAACACTTTGAACTCCAATGCAAATTTTGCTTTAACATAGTAGTTGAATATTTTGGGCACATTATTCTCATGACTTATGAAGTGTGCATAGCTTAGTGAAGATTGTGTAAAATTTGTGATAGTCTTAAGAAGTCTCTAATACATACTAGAACTTGCAAACATGAAAGTGATATAGGCGATCTTTGATGCGTTTGAGCCTTTCAAGCCTACCATGTAAAGAAAATCAATCACTAGTACCCTTTTTGAGCCTTAATGCAAAAGAATGGTTGTGTGCTAAGCATACTAAAGATCACCATTCAACATTCTTTAACTAGCTTATCATCCTTCCCTAATAAGCCTAAATGTGATTTTAATCCACACCTTTGAAGGGAAGTATGCTGTTTTTCATTCACATGCAATTAGTGTTGGGATATGCCCTAAGACAACTCATTAGATGATTGATTTTGGCATACAATGTAATATGATTTTATTAAAGGCAATTCATTATTATATATTATTCAAATATCTGTGTAATATGAATATATATATATATATATATGTTAATATCCTTAGAATAATATTGTATTATTCTTAAAGATTGTCCCTAGTCAAGTATTATCATGAATTAGGATAATGATAATGCATTGAGACTAGTATGTATTGATTGATGAATTGTTCATGGATATGAGATATCAAATCAACACATGGATACATGTTAGAGAACAATGTACTGGACAGACCCACCATGAGAATGCTACATGGATAGTTATATGAATGCCATAAGCAATTCTCATAGTGATAATAATGTATGTAATCCTTACGACTTGAGATCACCAGAGATCCAAACATAAGGAGTTGTGTATCTTGATATTGTCAAACGTTACCTGTAACAGGGTAATCTATAAAGACAATCATTGGATATACCACGAATTATGTAGAGAGATGTTGAGTGATCAAGATAGGATTTCCATCCTATATAACAGGAGAAGTGCTTGGGCCCTTGATCAAATGAGACTAAAATGCTCGGCCATGCTCGAATGAGTCGATATGTGATATCGAGCTTATTCGTTTATTCTAGTCTACTTGAGGATCAAGAAATAAAAGATTGAACTATACGAGTATGACTATTCCATGACTCGTGTTTAATCTAAACACATAGAACAAATGGATTAAGTTGCATGGTGAATATTATCACAGGCCATAAGTAATGGAAAGTCAATGACATTCTTGTAACTTGAGTAGCCTTGATGTGTTGCTAGATACCGCTCTTTGCTTGACATAAAATGAGATTTTATATCACTGCCACCGTTGCAAGAACCTAACGGGTCGCACAAAAGATTAAATCGATAAAGGGAGATAAAGTCATTGGATGAATTAATTTGAATAGAAAGAGTTCTAATCATATAATTATAATTATAATTATATATATATATAATGATATATATATAAGTCTGATAAATTTATATACGGATATAGAGTGCGCATAAGCTAAGGGTTTTCGTACGCCGCTTTATTAATATATATATATATATATATATATATATATATATATATATATATATAAATATATATCAGATTTGCGAGGTTAGAAGTTCAAACGAAAAATAAGATTTTTCAAAATCCTAAACCACTTTTTCGAAAAGTCAGAAAGGAGCAGCCGTCGTCTCGTATCTTGGTGGCTCGTCCCTATCCTGTTGAATATCAAGTCTAGCAACTTGATATATTCAACATCCCTTCATCGATTTGATCGTGTTGATACCGTAGAGTCAAAGATGCAAAAACTTTGCTCGTGACTCGTGGACGTTTGCTTCAATGATTCTGCATCAAACACGTTTCAAATGTATAATTCTCGACACCCGATATGAATACTTCGTATAGGTCCTCGGTGGGAATCCGAATATTTTATTCCGCTGCACTACTATATGATAGTCGGATTCCTTACACTAAGGTATTCAATGATTAAAATGTTTGTGAGCTTCATTGTCAAAAGAATGAAATGCATGAAAAAAAATGGATGCCTTGAGAAATTTGATAAAAATATGACTCCAAGGGGAGCCAAGGCACAAATGAGAAACAAAAAAATGATTAAAGTTTACATTGCAAAAAAATCATGCAAGAAGAGAAGCTAATTATTGTGCATGTCATTATACTCTCTTGCTTGATACACCTAACCCTTTCTTTCGTAAGCCAATACCTAGGCCAAGCTACAAGCTAATAAAGACCTACTTGATTTGTGTTTGCAAGTGGCTAAGATAGTGGAGAAGAGTATGCAAGTGAGCTTATACTTGTGTTGGTGTATGACTTGAACTATTGTGAGTTTACATTAACTGGATCTATAACTTGTACATGACACTTGTTTATGACCACACACGCACGTTCACTGCTTTGTTGAGTGCGAAATTTTTAGGGATTGAACTTGTTCCACTGTTAACTTATCACCGCCTTTCATTAGTTTGCATGTTTAAGATTGTTGAGGCATTAAAGTGAGGACAAGTTAGTTTGTTATGATGCTATGAGCCAAAGCAAAAAGATTGTAATTTGTCTGAATTACTCTAGGTCGAGTAAAGACTAAGGTATGGGGGAGTTTGATGTGACTAGAACTAGACACATCTATTGCGGTTAATTGTATTACGATTTGGTATATTTTGATAGATAATTTGACACATATACTACCTAATCGTATAATGGTTTATATGTAGGTGGAAACGAAGAAATCAAGCTAACAAGGGCGAACAAGGATCAAGAAATGCATTGGAGTTGACAAGGGATCAAAGTAGACCAAGAAAAATGCATAAAAGTGGACAAAAGATCGAGATTGATTGCCAATCAGAAGTCCCGATCGATTGTCAAAGGAAGAAATAAAGTCAACAAAATTTGTATCTTATCGATAGATCGGCGTTTTGTACCGATCGATAGCCAATGTTACTGGACGAAAGAATAGAAGTCATGATCGATCGGCGTTTTGTCCCGAACGATTGTGAGAAGTTTATGGCAGAAAAATAAAAGATGGCGATCGATCGCCAGCTTGTCCCGATCGATCGCCAACAGTGTTTTGGAAAGTTTGGAGACTTGATTTCATTCCTTCCTACATGGGCTCTAACCTACCCCATCAGCCTCCACACCTCTATATACTCGAAAATCAGCCTCTTTAGGAGAGGATTCAGACTTTATAACATAATTTTTAAATAGTACAATAAATTTTCTTTCAACTTTTGTGAAGAACGGCTTCAAGAACGAAGACGGAAGCGACGCTCTGGAATCGTGATTCCTTTTAGTAATTTTTCTTTTACCATTAGTTTAATGTTTTCTAGAATAGATTTGATTGTTTTTAATCCAATTATGAGTAGCTAAACACTTTGATTCTTGGTTGAGGGATAGTTGCCTTTGGAACAAAAACACTTGTGAAGATTTTGGTTTGATTGTTATATTTTAATTCAATTTCAATTTGTTTTTCAGATTATGACTATTATGATTGTTGTGTTTGATTGATAGATTGATCACCCAATAATCACACACTATCTAATGCTAATTAGGAACCAACTAGGATTGATAATTACATGTTGTTGGTATTATTAAATTCTTAGGAAAGACGATTGGATGATTAATTCTAACGGCTGTAGTTTTTATTGATTAGATTCATCAAACTTACTAGTTTTTGAAGCAATCATTGATTTAATCTTAATGGTTGTAGTTTTGGTTAAAGATTTGATAAGAATCGAATTGAATGTTGTTTTCTATTTGACTACGATTAAGGTGAGGGAGGAATTAAGTTTTCAATTGATGAATAATTGAATGAAATCAAATGTTTAGTGATTTGATGACAAAGTGAATAATTTCCAAAGGTAAAGTTGACGAAAAACCAAGAATTGCTTTTTAATCTTGATAAATTTGCTTGCTTTAATTTAATTTTCTTAATAGTTAAAACAATTTTGAAAAACCCCCCTATTTTGATACTTGCAATACTCACTTCCCTGTGGGATCCATCTCTACTTACGCTGCTACATTAATTTGTTGTTTGCTGATAAGGGTTAATTTGGGCGTACACGATAATCGCATACCAATTAGAGAAATTCAGAAGACAGTGCAGCGTTATGGCTACCTTCAATACAATGTCCCTGCACAGATCCACCAGATTCAAAGCCAGATGGAGATTATGATTAAACATCAGGAGGAGATTCTTGAAAACCTTCGAGATGTTCAAACCTGTGTTAAGGAGTTGGAGACATGTATAGAAACGGAGGATGGCTACCACCGTCCTACGGAACAGAACCCCTTTACACCAAAAAGGGAACGCATATGTAAGGACTCCATGCCCTTAACCCGCTATTAGTGTATTAACCCATGTGTTCAGTTCATACAGTCATGTAATCAGGGGAAAACCACATGCTACCATAGCATAATATACCAACAATAAAATTTCTTACATTATTCCATATAATGTTCAAATTCCCCATACCACTCAACCCTTAAGTATGCATCTTATAATATACTAACATGTTCTCAATTCATTTAGCAATTCATTAATTAATTGCATGCAACCCATAAATGAAAAGAGAAAGGCCCATGCCCTTTATACAACCCATATACACATATAGTAGTGCTCACATGTGAGCATCAAATGAGTGAATGTGTATAAAATGTATAAAGTACCCTACTCAATACCGGCACTGGTACCTAGATCCTGGAAGTACCTCCAATCCATAGCTCGATCTCAACACCGGGCTACCGCTGTACCAGTTCCACCTACCCCAACAGAGACAGCCCCCACGCAGGGTGAGCATAATAATCCACCGTCTCAATAACAGCAATATTACAATTCATAATTTACAGAACATAATGTTGTAACGTAAAAGATACTCCATGTATAGTATAGTAATCCCCGCGCTGTTCCTGTTCTCACAATAACCAAACCATCAAATTCCCAAAATCAGTTAATCATTACATTGATTAACTACGCACATTCTTACCATGCCAATTACATAATTAAGTATGAATAAATAATTCAACTAAAGATTACCGATAACACATGTATCTATGCCATGTTTCCATGTTCTATCATATCATATTTCATCGCTCGCTCAATAGCGGCGGCATTCCATACTCTCGCACGCTCAACAGCGGCGGCCTCATAACCGATGTTCGCTCCATAGCGACAACATCTCAACCGTTGCTCGCTCCATAGCGGCACCATATATTTGCAATACTTACCAATTTATTGCATTAAATGCTTTTTACAATTGCAATAATACAAAAGACTATGCTCGTACGCTATATGTACCTTATAATTCCGTAGTCCGTATCAAACATTGCCTTAGTCTCGTGACCCGATGAATTATGTGCTAAACACAATTTTATAATTCACAATTAATTACAAGTATGCAATCACGTGTCCAAGCACGTTCACAACCTCCAATTATATCGTCAATCCATGACGATTAATCATTATAAAAGACCCCCAGACGAAGCATGCATCGATTCCACAACAACCAACAAAATATACCATAAAACAGCGCCTCTCGATCGATCGGCCAGAAGTGCTCGATCGATCGAGAGCTCCAGAAAATTGATACCCAAAATTCATCCTTGCTCGATCGATCGAGATGGAGCAGCCATCTCGATCGATCGAGCGACCATCTCGACCGATCGGCAACCTTGCTCGATCGATTGAGCGCACCGTTCATGACTCATTAAAAATCATTTGTGTTCAATAATTACCTCTCAAGCTCAATTTCCATTAACAGCCCTAACTCAAAGCACCCTAGACCCCAGATCCCAACAAAAACCCAATTCCAAGGTTTATCACCACGATGAGAATATAATCTCAACCATTGGATCCAAAGACTCCAAATACCGGATTTTAAAATCCTCGGGAGTCCCAACACCGAAATTAATTCGTAGTTGCTACAATTAAAATCCATTAAGGATCATTACCACTCCGGGATTATCACCAATAATTATCGGGCATCACAATTACCCCTCACTAATAAAATTTCATCCTCAAAACTTGCACAGACGTACTACACGTACTGCCAAGACCTCATAATCCAATGAGATCCACAACATCGATTCATGAATGCATCATGATCGAAACACCAACCGCGAGGACACCGCTTGCACCAAATCCTGGAATGGAGTAAACCTCTCAAACCATTACAATCTTAAAAGGATGTCAGCATGCCTGGATGTTAACCACCCAAAAGCAGTCAGTCAACCGTAACTGTTAGCTACACGAATCATCCCTGGTTCCAATGTAGATATCACTTCCATGATATCTCCACCACTTAGTCTACGATGTCAAACACACATCGTTACGACGGAGACCACTAATATACCACAATATACACATACTGAACCCGGTTTCCGCTCTCCAAATCCATCTCCGTCGAGGGAGTAGTTGCACCATTTGCAACTCGGATGGGGCAACTCACGGCCACCGATCAACACAAACGCATCTCCAAAGATGCCTGTCTCCGTGTGGTTCCAAGAAATCATATCTCGGTCCAAACACACCATCGAGACTCCACAATGCCTCAAGTTTCCATAGAGGGCATGCAAGAAAAAAAAATCGATTGCATTCTCGCCACCTGTGTCGACAACGACACCCAACAAATCCAATCCTGGCCATCCCTCGTTTACCCTAGGATTCAACAATCCTAACACAGGGATGCTATCGAATTACCCAGTAAAGAACTACCATGACCCCAATACGATGATCCTCCTCCGAGGAAGTCAATCGAACCTCACTCTTATTCCTCAGAATCAATCGTCCCATTGAGATTACCGTCTCAAGGTGCCACAATCTTTCACCAGAGATTCATCCATCCAAGCATACTAGTCTGATGCTCGGCAAGTACCAATATGCTGGCATTCGTATACTCACACCGGTATACATGCCTAAGCACCAACACCACATGCATACTCAATGCATCCGACTTGGGTATCTCCAATCATACCCACAAGCCCCAAATATCACTGTCAATCCCCAGTTATTCTCACCCAGTGGAGAATGGTGATTGACGAACCAACGACTAATGGTGTGATCCCAACATCAACACCACACATACCGACTCAACGAATCTCCCAAAGATTCCCACTAGGTAGGTGTATTAATACTGCCTTCCTCACAAAGAAAATGTCATGAACCGATGACCTCCAACCTCGAACCACCGTTCGGAAAAAAAAACTGGATATATTTATACCAAAATATATCACGGAACCAATAAATACACAACTGGTTCAAAACAGTGCATCCTTGCCACTATTTCTAATCCAAAACCCGTATACACGACGTATACCCATTCTAACGATGCTCTGTACTAATACCATAGTACTGCACATTCTCGAGCATCTCCACAGAGACGTCTCATCATACGTTGCACCGAAAATAGAAGGACATTACCTAGTCCAACACCAGTAATGCTTACCGTGGCTGATTCACGATCAACCCTCGACCAATGCCAGCTGTCTCTATTACAGTGAGTTCCAAATCTCTCCAGGAAATACTATCAATATAGTAGTATCACCCTACTAACTATATCCCACACTTCCAATTGTGTCCCCCATTGCATTCCATATGCATATGATTCTCAACCAGCATTAACAACGACTTGTTGACACTCACGTTGGTACTCCCAACAAAATTGAGATGTCCCAGTACAAGTCCCTCAAAACATTTAACGTATAAACGTCCTCGTGTGGTATTCCCTGCCTCAAACCTTATGCAACATAGTGATTACACAAATTCACCATAAACCCTCATTGTATCATCATACGATTCACCAAACTTGGTTCCAACGAGTAGTATAATGGCTACAACAATCTCACTATAGCACTGCAACGATACCTGGTTAGCAGATCGCTGCCTCCTTAGGTTTATACCAAACCTACCCACGTATCATACGTCCCACCCCGGTATACCATACCGTACCATCAATTAGAGTAGTGGGTCATCACCCAATATTTCTCTAATACCAATGCACTACGGACATCCCGGTGTCCTTACTCAACCACAATGCAATCCTAATCCATTAGGATTTATTCCACACCTTCATGTGTGGGTGTGACCATGCCCACCGTACATTACATCGGTATATGCAAGTAGTTTCCTCAATAACTACTCCTACCACCAGTCACTTGGCCATAGCCATCCCAACGAGTATACCCAAATGTACCACTACTCGTAAAATATTTACCTTAAATATGTGTTGTTGTACACTTACCTGTACGATTCATCCAATTATCATCGAGCAAACCTTCACGTCATAATGGTCTCGTCAACCGGTGACGCAGACACCACCTTGTGCCACCATCGGCACTCCGACCATACGACTAATACATATACTTAAATGTATTTTTCATTGTAACGACGGTACACGTCCACATAGAACATCCACTATGTCATCGTCATCCTGTGACGGTACATGTCAACATATGACATTCACAATAACATTGTCAACCCGTGACGGTACATGTCAATACATGACATCAACAATAACATCGTCAACCCATGATGGTACATGTCAATACATGACATCCACGTCAACCAGTGACGGTACATGTCAATACATGACATCCACAATATCATCGTCAACCCGTGACGGTACATGTCAATACATGACATCCACAATAACATCGTCAACCCGTGACGGTACATGTCAATACATGACATCCACAATATAATCGTCAACCCATGATGGTACATGTCAATACATGACATCCACAATAACGCTAACAAAATAGTAATAAACCATAACTCATCGCTAACAAGATAGCGGCATGTTGGGAAATGCTCTAAGACAACTCATTAGATGATTGTTTATGACATACAATGTATTATGGTTTTATTAATGGCAATTCATTATTATATATTATTCGAGTATCTGTGTAATATGAATTAATATATAAGTTAATGTCCTTAGAATAATATTATATTGTTCTTAAAGATTGTCCCTAGTCAAGTATTATCATGAATCGGGATAATGATAATGCATTGAGACTAGTATGTTTTGATTGATGAATTGTTCATAGATATGAGATATCAAATCAACACATGGGTGCATGTTAGAGAACGATATACTGGACAGACCCACCATGAGAATGCTACATGGATAGTTATATGAACGTCATAAGCAATTCTCATAGTGATAATAATGTATGTAATCTGATAGGCTTAGATTTTGAGTGTTTTTAACTGTAAATTCTTCCTACTTTCCGTTCTTTTTTCCTGGATGATATTATGCTTTTTGGTGTTTATTCGTTTGTTTCAGGAAAATGGATCGTAAGTGGAAGAAATGAGCTTATATGAAGATAACGGGCGAAATCGAGGCGTGAAAGAACAAAAATTGAGGAAATGAAATTTTCGGAATCTCGATCGATCGAGATTTACTCTCGATCGATCGAGCAAGGCAGAGAGTTGAGCATCAAAGATTTTCAAGTCTCGATCGATCGGTGGAAATCTCGATCTATCGAGCGAGGCAGTAACTTCGGAGCTGATTTTTTTCAAATTCTCGATCGATCGGTGGAAAATCTCGATCGATCGATCGATCGAGACAGTGAGATTCAAAAGCTGGCATGAACAGTGCGCCGATCGATCGAGAAAACCTTCCGATCGATCGAGACGCAAAATCCTGAAGATTTTATTTTCCTTTCTTATCGTGATTTTGGAGGGCTTTTAAGCGGGAATTTGGATTCATTCGAGGGACACACCATATCAGACCATTTCAGACGATTTTTAGGTCAAGGAGAGCAGGCCGCCCAGCCGCCGCCAAGGAGATCCAATCTCCGTTCTTCGTCCAAGGTCGAGCTAATCTATTTCGGAGTGCAAGGAAGGAACAAGAGAAGAAATCACGGTGCAACGCACGGATTCATCCATCGTTTATCGTATTTCTGAACTTTAATTTATTTGATTTTCAATTTCATTTGATGTTTTAGAGGTCGAGAGACAATAAAACTCTTATGTATTTGATTTGAATTAAATTTAGTTTATATTATTGAGTTTTAATTTCGTTGTGTTTGATATATTGATTCATTGGTACTTGAGTGCATTGATTGTTATTGTTCATAAATTAATGCATGTGTAGATCAAAGTCTAGCTAGCTTTGATTGAATTTGAGGGTTACAGCCGAGATCGAGAGATAACGTTGTAACACGCTCCATTAATTTATGATGTATGTCACGATTGAGATCGAGAGATGATATCGCATATGTGAGAACTTGGAATCGAGAGATTTAGAGTTATAAGGTTTTGATAATTTATGCAACTTTGAATTAGTAAATAGGTGCACGAGAGTGACTTATTCTAATTTATTGTTAGTTTCGTTACAGCTCGAGAGAGTGTATCGAATAATAGTGAAACCTTTCACCTTTAAAATCAATTGGTTAATAAACTGAGAATTCCATTGAATCATTAGAGAGAACATAATTGAATGACGAACTCGGTAATTTTCTCGAGTAACTTACCTTTGCATTTCCGGAACCATTCTTTTCATTATTTCTAGTTTAATCTTTATTCTTTAGTTTAATTTAGATCTAGTTAATCAAACTTCTTTTATCGTAGGCTAAATATAATTTTACTTATCTTATTTGGTACTTATACGTTAGTCCCTGTGGATTCGACAACCTGTACGTAATTTTCACTATACTAAAACTTGACAACCGTGCACTTGCGGTAGAATCGCTTCAAACCATTCTTTGAAATATCTTTTGTATAAAAATAAATTGGTCAAGTTTTTGGCGCCGTTGCCCGGGACTAATCTGTATAATATCATACGAGATTAGTTAATTGTAATTTAGCCAATTCTTTTATTATTGCGTTTTTGTTTTTCTTTTCTTTTTTCTTTTGTTGATCTTTGTGAATAACTGTTTGCATTTTTGTTGTCTCCTTTCGTCTATTTTGTACAGGAATCGTTTCTCTAGTGCATGCTCAGAAGATAGGAGCCCATTCTCGAGCCTTTCGATCCGGAGATAGATAGAACTTTACTTAGGCGATTACGAGAAGCTCGAGCAATGGCTGATAATAACGAAGCACATCACCCTAGATCGATGATGGACTTTGCACAACCAGCATTTCATGGATCGTTGTCGAGTATTACGAGACCGACGATTCAAGCAAACAATTTTGAGATCAAGCCGGCAATCATACAAATGATTCAGCACTCGGTTATGTTCGGGGGAGCAGCTACAGATGATCCAAATAATCACATCTCCAACTTTTTGGAGATTTGTGACACATTCAAACACAATGGCGTCTCTGACGACGCCATCAGGTTAAGACTTTTCCCCTTTTCATTACGAGACAAAGCTAAGGCATGGTTGAATTCTCTACCTGCAGGTTCTATAACAACATGGGAGGGGATGACAAAGGCGTTTTTGTCAAAGTACTTTCCCCCTTCCAAGACGGCAAAGATGCGGAACGATATCACGACTTTTGGTCAGTTTGACCCCGAGACTTTATATGAAGCGTGGGATCGTTTTAAGGAGTTGTTAAGGAGATGCCCACACCATGGTCTACCCATATGGCTGCAGGTACAAACATTCTATAACGGTTTATTTTCTTCTAACCGTTCTATGATTGATGCAGCATCTGGGGGATCCATAATGAGAAAGACGCCGGAAGAGGCATATAGCTTGTTGGAAGAAATGGCGTGCAACAGTTACCAATGGCAATCAGAGAGGAGCACGCCGCAGAAACCAATGGGAGTCCATCAAGTGGACGAGATCACTGCTCTTTCGGCTCAATTAGAAGCCATGAACCGGAAGATTGACAGCATGGGAGCAGTGGTGTGCGCTTATCGTGTACGCCCAAATTAACCCCACTCAATCCTCAAGATTGATAACAATAATGTAGTAGCGTGAGTAGGGATCGATCCCACGAGGAGGTGTGAATCTTTGTGTTAATGAAAATCAAAACAAAAGAATAACAAAAGATGGGGTTGTGAGTGATTGTTTATACTACTTAAATTAAAATTAAAGATTAAACTAATGAAAGCGATTCTTGGTATCGGTCGACTCTTCCTTAGAATTATCATCTATTTCATCGATTCACAAAAGACTCAATTTTTCATATGAATATTCATCGTTGGACGTTTAATCCAATAATCAAAGTCCTATCTCACCTTACGTTTAGTTAAGTAGCCCAAGCGTTCTAGTTTAACCCTTATCAAACAATCAATCAAAATACAAGCGATTAAGATTTAAATCGATGATAGCATATGAACTAGTGAGATCGATGAAGCTAAACAACATAATCCAAGCGTCTATGTTTAATCTAGTCAAGTGTTCTTCCTAAGAATTTAACAAACTCACAAGCGGAAATTCATCAATCTTAGTTGCTTCGTAAATTAGAGGGATCAAACGATTCCGTATTTGATATCTAATTTAGCGTTAGATTTCATGCAAGTTACTAGGTTGTCAATCCAATAAACAAACATCAATCATATCAACAAAATCAGAAAAACTCTTGATATTCAATAAAATTGATATATAAAGCGTATGAATCTCCCCAAGATAAATAATTCCAAGGATTTGTCTTCCTCAACCAAGAATTAAAAACTAGCTAGACATAATCTAATAAAAACAATAAATAAAAGCAAGGGAAAGAATACTAATCCGATCTCCGCTCGTCGAAGTGTCAATCCCGCCTTCGCTTCGATCTTCGTAGCCGTTCTTCAACAAAATTGAAAAGAAAATATAAAACTATCCTAAACTACTCTACCCTAACTATCTAGATGGTTAAAAGGTCTGAATTTCGAGTATATATGTATTGGGAGGCTGATGGAGTAGGTTAGAATCCATGTGGGAAGGAAAGAAATCAAGTTTTTTAATTTTCCAAAAGTCTTCAGGCGTAATTACGCGTATAATGGCGTAGCTACGCCTAGACATGCCGTAGCGTTGGCGTAATTACGCCTGTGAATGGCGTAATTACGCTTGTCCATCATTTTTCTGGCGAGTTTTGTATTTTGGCCATAACTTTCACATACGAACTCCGAATTCGACGAGTCAGCTGTCCACGCGAAGATAACTCAAAGTTCTACAACTTTTATATGGACCACATTCCCAAAACTTGGCTGGAATACATAGAAATTTGAGGAGAAAGGAGGAACATGTGTCTTTGATTCCGGTTTTTTCCTCTTTTCTTCAACTTTATTGCTTCCTTCATCATTTTAGCTTGATTTCTTCACGTTTCCCTACATTTACACAAATATACGATTAGGTAGCATATGTATCAATTTATCCATCAAAATATACCAAATCGTAGATAATTAAGCGCAATAGATGTGTCTATTTCTAGTCACATCAAACACCCCCATACTTAAACTTTACTCGACCTCGAGTAATCAGACAAAACTACAATAATTTTTTTATGCTTGGCTCATAGCATCATAACAAACCAACTTGTCCTCACTTTAATGCCTCAACAATTTTAACATGCACAGTAATGAAAGGCGGTGAAAAGTTAATAATGGAACAAGTTCAATCCCTAAACAATTCGTACCCAACAAAGTAGTGAACGTGTGTGGGTGGTCATAAACAAGTGTCATGTACAAATTATAGATCCAAAAGAAGTAAACCCACAATAGTTCAAGTCATACACTAACACAAGTATAAGCTCACTTGCACACTCTTCTCCACTATCTTAGCCACTTTGCAAACATAAATCAAGTAGGTCTTTATTAGCTTGTAGTGTGGCCTAGGTATTGGCTTATGAAAGAAAGGTAAGGATATATCAAGTAAGAGAGTATGATGATATGCACACTAAAAGCTTCTCTTCTTGCTTGAATTTTTCAACTTTTGTTTCAACATTTTTCTTCTTTAGTGCCTTGACTCCCCTTGGAGTCATATTTTTATCTATTTTCTCAAGGCATTCCTTTTTCTTTCATGCATTCCATTCTTTTGACAATTAAGCTCACAAATATACTTCAATGATTCCCAAGTGCATTTGAATGAAATACATCATACTCCCTTAAAAGGTATGGATTAAAATCACATTTAGGCTCATTAGGGAAGGATGATAAGCTAGTCAAGGAATGTTGAATGGGGGTCTTGAGTATGCTTAGCATACTCCCATTCTTTTACATTAAGGCTCAAAAAGGGTACTAGAGATTGATTTTGTTTACATGGTAGGCTTGAAAGGCTCAAACGCATCAAAGATTGCCTATATCACTTTCATGTTTGCAAGTAGTCTAGACATACGCCTCAAAGAGCATGTAGTTAAGTTCTAGCATGTATTAGAGACTTCTTAAGACTATCACAAAGTTTACACAATCTTCACTAAGCTATGCACACTTCACAAGCCATGACAATAATGTGCTCAAAATATTCAACTACTAAGTTAAAGTAAACTTTGCATTAGAGTTCAAAGTGTTCCAAGGTTAACAATTCACCTATGTTCAAAAGCATGCATGATATCAATTAGGTTTCATCATGGGCTAGTGATTCTAAGCATGTGTTCATTACTTATGAGCTCAAAATTTTAAATTTTTCGATTTTTTTTGTATTTTTGAAATAAGAAAAACAATAACACACTACTAATCCCTCCCCCATACTTAAATCTTACATTGTCCCCAATGTAAGGCAAAAATACAAGAAAAGAGAAAAGTCTAACTACTAAAGCAATAAAAAATAAAAGTAAAAGGGAGAAAGGAAACTAACTCCCCTTGGGTTGCCTCCCAAGCAGCGCCTCTGTTTAATGTCGGTGGCCCGACGCCAATCTTCTCGCTTAAGACGATGCCTATTTGCCTTGAACCTCTTGGAGGGTTTTTGTCTTTTCACTATGTCGCCTTCCTCCAAAGAAGTCAGTTGAGGTCGATCAAGATCTACCTCATGGCATCCTTTAACTTGTCGTCCCCTATGCTCGCCTTTGGGAATCTCATTCTGGTAAGATTCCTTGTTATCCACATCGACCTCTGTTTGTTCTTCAAGTATTGATGGCATCAGTACCATCGTTTCTGGAGTTTCTACCTCTTTGCCACTGTCCAAGGTGTTGTCTTCGAAAAAATAGTCCCAAGGATCCATTTCAACACAGTACTCTATCGCCGACTCCTCTTCCATATCACTTGATTCATCTAAGTATTCAACATAGCTCTCAGTTGGAAACTTACCTTGCGGAGTTGTAGGATATACAAGCTCCTTTTCTTCTATTGGCACATGTATCTCCACTTCTAGCTCGGGTGGCATCAGTACCACCTTCTCCATAGTCTCCTCTTCTTCATCACTCCATGATTCGAATGCAATCATGGTCTCCTTTTGTGCTGCTATCCGATCGGCTGATCTTATTATTTGCTCCATTTGGTTACCCAAATTCTGAGTGCTAGCCCTGAATTCCTGTTGAAATTGCAAAGTACTATCATTAAGTTTTGAAAGAAGATCCTCTAAAGACTCACCAGGGGTATGATATTGAGGTTGTTGCGGCCATGGCGAATATTGTGGTATGTATGGCGGTAGATAGGACTGCATGTAAGGTGGAGGTGGGCTCATCCATTGATTGTCATAGTTGAGATTGGGATGATCACTCCAACTTGAGTTGTATGTTCTTTGTCCACTCCCTACGCCAAGTTGGTGCACAAGATACGCCAATTCGTCTAGTCGCCTATAGTCCTCCATGAAAAGATCCAATTTTTAAGAAATCAACCTGTAAGCACGAACAAACAAGAGTAGCGGTGTGGGGGAAAGAAAGAAATAAAACGAAATAGAGAAAAAAAAACAGAAAATATTAACACAAAAATATACAACGCCTCCCCGGCAACGGCGCCAAAATTTGGTGTGCGCTTATCGTGTACGCCCAAATTAACCCCACTCAATCCTCAAGATTGATAACAATAATGTAGTAGCGTGAGTAGGGATCGATCCCACGAGGAGGTGTGAATCTTTGTGTTAATGAAAATCAAAACAAAAGAATAACAAAAGATGGGGTTGTGAGTGATTGAATTATACTACTTAAATTAAAATTAAAGATTAAACTAATGAAAGCGATTCTTGGTATCGGTCGACTCTTCCTTAGAATTATCATCTATTTCATCGATTCACAAAAGACTCAATTTTTCATATGAATATTCATCGTTGGACGTTTAATCCAATAATCAAAGTCCTATCTCACCTTACGTTTAGTTAAGTAGCCCAAGCGTTCTAGTTTAACCCTTATCAAACAATCAATCAAAATACAAGCGATTAAGATTTAAATCGATGATAGCATATGAACTAGTGAGATCGATGAAGCTAAACAACATAATCCAAGCGTCTATGTTTAATCTAGTCAAGTGTTCTTCCTAAGAATTTAACAAACTCACAAGCGGAAATTCATCAATCTTAGTTGCTTCGTAAATTAGAGGGATCAAACGATTCCGTATTTGATATCTAATTTAGCGTTAGATTTCATGCAAGTTACTAGGTTGTCAATCCAATAAACAAACATCAATCATATCAACAAAATCAGAAAAACTCTTGATATTCAATAAAATTGATATATAAAGCGTATGAATCTCCCCAAGATAAATAATTCCAAGGATTTGTCTTCCTCAACCAAGAATTAAAAACTAGCTAGACATAATCTAATAAAAACAATAAATAAAAGCAAGGGAAAGAATACTAATCCGATCTCCACTCGTCGAAGTGTCAATCCCGCCTTCGCTTCGATCTTCGTAGCCGTTCTTCAACAAAATTGAAAAGAAAATATAAAACTATCCTAAACTACTCTACCCTAACTATCTAGATGGTTAAAAGGTCTGAATTTCGAGTATATATGTATTGGGAGGCTGATGGAGTAGGTTAGAATCCATGTGGGAAGGAAAGAAATCAAGTTTTTTAATTTTCCAAAAGTCTTCAGGCGTAATTACGCGTATAATGGCGTAGCTACGCCTAGACATGCCGTAGCGTTGGCGTAATTACGCCTGTGAATGGCGTAATTACGCCTGTCCATCATGTTTCTGGCGAGTTTTGTATTTTGGCCATAACTTTCACATACGAACTCCGAATTCGACGAGTCAGCTGTCCACGCGAAGATAACTCAAAGTTCTACAACTTTTATATGGACCACATTCCCAAAACTTGGCTGGAATACATAGAAATATGAGGAGAAAGGAGCAACATGTGTCTTTGATTCCGGTTTTTTCCTCTTTTCTTCAACTTTATTGCTTCCTTCATCATTTTAGCTTGATTTCTTCACGTTTCCCTACATTTACACAAATATACGATTAGGTAGCATATGTATCAATTTATCCATCAAAATATACCAAATCGTAGATAATTAAGCGCAATAGATGTGTCTATTTCTAGTCACATCAAGCAGCAGCAATGCAAGCTCAAGCGATCTTCTATGAGCTGTGTGGAGGCGGTCATCCTAGCATCGAGTGCCAGGCAGGTAATCAATTTAACCAATCTGTTGAGGCTGTTAATTTTGTAGGTAACAGGCCACTCAATAATTCCTACTCGAATTACAACCAACCGTGGAGGAACCACCCAAATTTGAGGTGGTCGAATCAAGAAAATGTGTTGAACCCTCAACCGCAGGCCGGGTTCACACAAAAGCCGAGTATGGAGGAATTGATGGCAAAGCTGATTTCATCAACGGAGGTGAGGATGCAGAATCAGGATGCATCTATTAAAAATTTGGAAGTGCAGATAGGGCAGTTGGCCACGTTGATATCTGGGAGGACGCAAGGTACGCTCCCGAGTGATTCTGTAAAGAATCCGAAGGAGCCATCAAATTGAGAAGGCGAGGAGGTGACAGTCCAGCTTGGGACTATAAATTAAGAACTTCTGTTTTCCTTTCCTTGAGTTTTGTTTTTGATTTCTTGTTTTGATGTGTTTTTGTTAGTTTGTTTGTTTTGAGTTTGTCTGGGAATGAATTCGTGTATTTTCTATTGCAGGTGTGTAAGCAAGAGCAAGTTGGTTGTAGGCGAGGCAATCCGAGAGGAAGATATTGAAAAAAAAAATTTAAATTCTGTTGGCTGCTGCTGGCGATCGATCGAGACAAAATCTCGATCGATCGCCCGTTTTTTTTAAAAAAATATATATTGAGCCTACTGCCTCGCTCGATCGATCGAGAATTTTTCCGATCGATCGAGCGAGAAAAAACTTTGAAAAAAAATAAGGGCACAGACGCAGCATCCTTCACTCTCCAACTCAATTTTTTCCTCTCCACAATAGAACCCTAGCCACCTTTTCAAATTCCTTCATCTAATCTCATCATTTTTCCATAGAATTTCAAATTTGCTTCAACTCTAAGAAGTAATATTCATTCTAATGAGATTTTCGTTTCAGATTTGAAGAATTGCAAGGCCGATTGGGTAGAAGTGCATCAAAAGGAGAATTCCAAGCCAAGTGCCAAACTTTCACAAGATCGGATTTTTAAGCGGTAATTGGTTTCCAATTCTCAAAGATTTTATCTTTTGGTGAAACTCCTTGAATTGTAGTAGAATTGGGTTAGGAAGGAGTTAAATTTGGAGGAAATTTTGTGGTGTTGAAGGGTGGACGATTTATAGTGTTGTGTGGTGTTAGTTGAATTTAACTGAATTAGTTGGGAATCATTTAGCAAGAAAATGTCATCCAGAAAGAGGTCAAAGCAGGCGGAAGCTTCCCAAAAGCAAAAGCAGGCGGAGGCCACTGTTTCTGAGCCAGGATATGATGAGAAGAAGTTTCTCAATGCCACAATTGCTGAATTATACCCCACCTACCATAAGAAACCCCTGAGCCGTGAAAGGGGAATGAGCATAGATAAATTGGAATGTCCTGTCATTAGGACAGTCCGGCGAAAAGGGTGGTTTCAATTCGTTCAGACGCCGATTGATGCTGTGGTGCCGCTGGTAAGGGAGTTTTACACGAATCTTCGAGCTGTTAGACCAGGGCACCAAGTAAGTGTTTATGTTCGAGGGAAGGATGTGTTGGTGGATCGAGCCGCAATCAACAATATTCACCGGATGCCTTTACTTCAAAACTGTGCATACCAATCTTTCAAGAGTAGCAGGATTGACTACGATGAGGTATTGACAGCTATTGGCAAGCCGGGAGTGGATTGGCAAAGGAATGATAAAGCAGAACCACAGTTGGTTCTAAAGAAATATTTGAAGCCAGAGGCCCAAGCATGGTTTTCATTTGTCGCCTCGCGGGTCATGCCTTCGACCCACACTTCTGAGGTGACAAAAGACAGAGCGGTCCTGGTATATGCCATCCTCTCAGGGAAGGAAGTGGACTTCGGCGAGATTATTGCTGATCACATTGCTGAAATTGGGAGCAGCTCACCGACCTCCGCACTATCGTTTCCATCCACGATCACTGCATTATGTCAGCGGTACGGAGTGACATGGGGGGAAGACGAGGAGCTACTTCCACCAAAGACACCAATCATTGTGGACACTCCACCACCTCCTACGGGTCGACGAAGACCTTCGGACACTACACAAGCTGGAGCATCATCCTCTGCTGCAGAACATACACGTGTTACTTTGGACTCTCTTCATAGGGATCTCCAAGACATTCGCCTGGAGCAGCAGAGCATTCACAGCATGCAGCGAGACATTCATAGCATGCAGAGAGCATTGCAGATGGACCATGAGCTGGTAGCTCAGCGTCAGATGGAGTTCATGCACTATCAGAGTGCATGGAACACTGCCATGGCCCAGGGTTTTCTAGGTTTCCAGTTCCCGCCAGAGCCACATTTTGCACCCTATCAGCCGCATGCACCTCCACCTTCTGAGTACCCACCATTTCCGCCATATCAGGGCGAGGAGCACCACTACCCAGTCCCCCCTCCGGAGCATGATGAGGACGACGATCAGTGACGATCGTCGTCATGGTATGTGTCTTTGCCTTTGCATTTATTTTTCTTGTTCATTGAGGGCAATTCACATGCTAAGTTTGGGGGGGTTTTTGAGTATTTGTATATATCTTGCTTGTGCACATATTGCTACTTGTCTTGTTTCTTTTCCTAGCATGACTGCATGATGTTGAGACTAATTCGTCCTTGAGCATTACCAACAAAATTTTTAGTGATTGAGTTATTCTTGACAATTGATGAGTTGGAATTGCAACGGTAATACATGATGAAATTAATCCTCATCTAGATAGGAGTCATGGAAATGCTTAACTTGTTTGTATATATCCTTTGTTAACTACATGTCAAAACTGAGGAATAATTTGAGCACATATTGAGTCATGATTGAGTGAAGTATGTATTGATTAAATTGAAAACTTGTGTTAACTATGATGAGTCTTGAGTATCTTAGATAACTTTACAGTTTAGTTGAAAGCACTTTGAGGCGAAATTTATAATTAGGAACTAGACTTGGAGATGATTTAGGCGATCTTTGGGCCGTTTGAGCCTTTCAAGCCTACCTTGTATACATTATTCCTTAGTGTCCCCTTTTGAGCCTTATTGAAAAAGAATGGAATATGCATTGCATATGATTAGACCCCCATTCGGCATTCTTGGCAAACTCATTATACCCACCTTGGTTTGAGCCTAAAAGAACAATTTCATCCATCCCTAGGAGAGTATAATGAATCTCATTCATTGCAGTAAATTGTTATATGTTGAGAAGTTCATTGTGAAAGAAATGAAATGAACAAAAGAATGAGCAACGAAAAAAAAAAAAGAAAAGATGTAGAGAAAAAGCCTTGAAAAGAAAAGTTAAGTAAGACCCAAAGTGGCCAAGGCTAGAAAATGTGAAGAGAAGCTCAATGATTATGTGAGAAGATTTTGAATTGATTCTGTTATACTCTCTTCTTTGAATTCATCCTACCTTTTCTTTGAAGCCGACACCAAAAGGCCTAACGTTAAAAGCTTTTAAAGTCCTGTTGATCCAAGTCTAGGGAATAATTACATTAGTGGAGAAGTGCTGGATAGTAAATTTGTAGAGTAATTCAAAGTAATCTTGGCTAGGAGTTGATATGGCACATGTTGATTTTAAAGATATGTATGTAACTCATGTTTGACAATAGCACACACGCACGTTCCGATGTTGCGATGTATTGTTTAACTTAGGAGAAATTGCTTCTTGTTAAGTGTTGAAGGACTTCTATTGATGTGTAAGTAGGATTTCTGAGATTTTACGTATGTTGTAAAGATGATTCATGCTTAGTATCGAGTTTAACTTTTCTTTTTGAGCTTATTGCTTGCTCGAGGACGATCAAGTCTAAGTTTGGGGGAGTTGATAGGCTTAGATTTTGAGTGTTTTTAACTGTAAATTCTTCCTAATTTCCGTTCTTTTTCCTGGATGATATTATGCTTTTTGGTAATTATTCGTTTGTTTCAGGAAAATGGATCGTAAGTGGAAGAAATGAGCTTATATGAAGATAACGGGCGAAATCGAGGCGTGAAAGAACAAAAATTGAGGAAATGAAATTTTCGGAATCTCGATCGATCGAGATTTACTCTCGATCGATCGAGCCAGGCAGAGAGTTGAGCATCAAAGATTTTCAAGTCTCGATCGATCGGTGGAAATCTCGATCGATCGAGCGAGGCAGTAACTTCGGAGCTGATTTTTTTCAAATTCTCGATCGATCGGTGGAAAATCTCGATCGATCGATCGAGACAGTGAGATTCAAAAGCTGGCATGAACAGTGCGCCGATCGATCGAGAAAACCTTCCGATCGATCGAGACGCAAAATCCTGAAGATTTTATTTTCCTTTCTTATCGTGATTTTGGAGGGCTTTTAAGCGGGAATTTGGATTCATTCGAGGGACACACCATATCAGACCATTTCAGACGATTTTTAGGTCAAGGAGAGCCGCCGCCCAGCCGCCGCCAAGGAGATCCAATCTCCGTTCTTCGTCCAAGGTCGAGCTAATCTATTCCGGAGTGCAAGGAAGGAACAAGAGAAGAAATCACGATGCAACGCACGGATTCATCCATCGTTTATCGTATTTCTGAACTTTAATTTATTTGATTTTCAATTTCATTTGATGTTTTAGAGGTCGAGAGACAATAAAACTCTTATGTATTTGATTTGAATTAAATTTAGTTTATATTATTGAGTTTTAATTTCGTTGTGTTTGATATATTGATTCATTGGTACTTGAGTGCATTGATTGTTATTGTTCATAAATTAATTGCATGTGTAGATCAAAGTCTAGCTAGCTTTGATTGAATTTGAGGGTTACAGCCGAGATCGAGAGATAACGTTGTAACACGCTCCATTAATTTATGATGTATGTCACGATTGAGATCGAGAGATGATATCGCATATGTGAGAACTTGGAATCGAGAGATTTAGAGTTATAAGGTTTTGATAATTTATGCAACTTTGAATTAGTAAATAGGTGCACGAGAGTGACTTATTCTAATTTATTGTTAGTTTCGTTACAGCTCGAGAGAGTGTATCGAATAATAGTGAAAACCTTTCACCTTTAAAATCAATTGGTTGATAAACTGAGAATTCCATTGAATCATTAGAGAGAACATAATTGAACGACGAACTCGGTAATTTTCTCGAGTAACTTACCTTTGCATTTCCGGAACCATTCTTTTCATTATTTCTAGTTTAATCTTTATTCTTTAGTTTAATTTAGATCTAGTTAATCAAACTTCTTTTATCGTAGGCTAAATATAATTTTACTTATCTTATTTGGTACTTATACGTTAGTCCCTGTGGATTCGACAACCTGTACTTAATTTTCACTATACTAAAACTTGACAACCGTGCACTTGCGGTAGAATCGCTTCAAACCATTCTTTGAAATATCTTTTGTTTAAAAATAAAGCGGTCATAATCCTTACGACTTGAGATCACCAGAGATCCCAACATAAGGAGTCATGTATCTTGATATTGTCAAACCTTACCTGTAACAGGGTAATCTATAAAGACAATCATTGGATACACCACGAATTATGTAGAGGGATGTTGAGTGGTCAAGAAAGGATTTGTCCCTCCTATATAACAGGAGAAGTGTTTAGGCCCTTGATCAAGTAAGACTAAAATGCATGGTCATGCTCAAATGAGTCGATATGTGATATCGAGCTTATTCGTTTATTCTAGTTCTACTTGGGGATCAAGAAATAAAAGATTGAATATACGAGTATGAATATTCCATGACTCGTGTTCAATCTAAACACAATGGACAAAGGGATTAAGTTACATGGTTAATATTATCACAGTCCATAGGTTATGTCGAGACAATGATATTCTTGTAATTTGGGTAGCATTGATGTGTTGCTAGATACCGCTCATTGCTTGTGACATAAAATTAGATTTTATGTCGCTGCCAACATTGCAAGATCATATCGGGTCGCACAAAAGATTAAATCAATAAAGGGAGATAAAATTCATTGGATGAATTAATTAATTAAGAAGAGTCTTAATTACAAATATTAGATATATGGATTTAATGAAGAGATTGGATATGGGCCAATAAGGCTTTTGGAAAGCCTTTTAATTAAATCTAATATATTATAAACTAATACGGTTATGAGAATTTTTAAGTGTTGATTATTCAAAACCTAATAGCCACCAACAAAGAAGCTATCGGCCATCGACTCACTTGCACCCTACACGCCGCCGCCGCCGTGGTGTAGTGGAGCTTTTGAACGGCCGTCGATGATCGGTTTTGAACCGTGAGTTTAGTTTTGGTTTAAGAACGAGTCTAGCAACTTGTTCTTGAACACCCTTTTCGATTTGATCGTGTGGATACCATAGAGACGAAGGTGCAAATCTTTGTTCGTGACTCGTGGTATTGCAACGAGGATTCTGCTACAAACACGATACAAAGGTATGATTCTTATCAATCTCGATATGATTACTTTGTATAGGTCCATGGTAGGAATCCAAATTTTATTTTCCGCTGCGTATTGCTTGATCGGATTACTAACACGGCATACATGTATTCATCGCCCAATAGCGTTATGCAATCAGCACCCATCGCTCGAAGGCGGCACCATCCCTTGCCACGTACATAGCGGCATAACCCATCACTATATAATCCGCGGCGTGAACCCTCGTTATGAAATCAGCGGCATGAAACATCGCTATATAAAACCTGCGGAATGAACTCTCGCAATATAATCAGCGGAATAGACCCTCGCTATAGAATCAGTGGTATAAATCATCGCTATAGAATCAGCGTCATATACCCTCGCTATAGAATCAGCGGTATAAATCATCGCTATATATATCCGACGGCATGAACCATCGCCATAGAATTAGCGGAATGAACCATCGTTATACATACCCGGTGGCATGAACCATCGCCATAGAATTAGCGGAATGAACCATCACTATATATACCCGACGGCATGAACCATCGCAATAGAATTAGCAGAGTGAATCATCGCTATATATACCCGGCTGCATCAACCATCGCCATAGAATTAAAGGAATGAATCATCGCTAGATATACCCGACGGCATGAACCATCACCACAGAATTAGCAGAATGAATCATCGCTATATATACCCGGCGGCATGAACCATCGCCATAGAATTAGTGGAATGAACCATCGCTATATATACCCGGCGGCATGAACCATCGCCATATCACAATCTTGTTATAATAGTGTATTTTAATGCACCTCGCTTGTCATGACCGCGACACTAATACCCCTCGCTTCGACATATCAGGGACATCAAACAACCTCGCTTTAATGGGACATGCGGCATTTACCTTCGCTACAACATTTTAGTGACAAATATTCTTTCCTCGCTACGATATGACATCGGCAAGTATTCTATCATCGCTTCAAATGACTGCGGCAAAGCATTAAAATCTTCTCTCGAATATAACAATGATTCCTCGCTTTCGTTTAACAGCGGTATTCCATATCACAATACACATCGCTATAAGCGGCAAAGTATTTTATGTCACATCTCGTTATAACAGTGTATTTTAATGCACCTAGCTTGTCATTACCGTGGCATTAATACTCCTCGCTTTTGTGTAACAGCGGCAAGTATTCTATCATCGCTTCAAATGACAGTGGCGAAGCATTAAAATCATCATTCGAATATAACAACAATTCTTCATGATGTGCACCAAACATCCAATACATATCTGCAACCACAATGGTTAGCAATAACACATTCCATTTCTAATCCCATATCGTAAACGCACATAAGCAAAATAGTTTTGCCACACAACACTAACTACCATCATGCATATAAATGTGCTACCCGTTTCCATCAACATGTTCATAGGCCCTCAACACCCCCAAAGAGCAAACCACTGCTCTGATACCACTAATGTAAGGACCTCGTGCCCTTAACCCGTTGTTATTGTATTAACACATTTGTTTAGTGCATACAGTCATGTAATCAGGGGAAAACCACATGCTACCATAGCATAATATACCAACAATAAAATTTCTTACATTATTCCATATAATGTTCAAATTCTCCATACCACTCAACCCTTAAGTATGCATCTTATAATACACTAACATATTCTCAATTCATTATGCAATTCATTAATTAATTGCATGCAACCCATAAATGAAAAGAGAAAGGCACATGCCCTTTATACAACCCATATACACATATAGTAGTGCTCACATGCGAGCATCAAATGAGTGAATGTGTATAAAATGTATAAAGTACCCTACTCAATACAGGCACTGGTACCTTGATCCTGGAAGTACCTCCAATCCATAGCTCGATCTCAACACCGGAGCTACCGATGTACCTGTTCCACCTGCCCCAACAGAGACAACACCCAAACGGGGTGAGCATACCAATCCATCGTCTCAATAACGACAATATTATAATTCATAATTTACAGAACATAAAGCTGTAACGTAAAAGATACTCCCAGTATAGTATCGTAATCCATAGAATTCCCCGCAATGTTCCTGTTCTCACAATAACCAAACCATCAAATTCACAAAATCAGTTAATCATTACATTGATTAACTATGCCCATTCTTTCCATGCCAATTTCATAATTAAGTATGAATAAATCATTCAACTAATGATTACCGATTACACATGTATCTATGCCATGATTCCATAGTTATATCATATCATATTTCATCGCTCGCTCAATAGCGGCGGCATTCCATACTCTCGCACGCTCAACAACGGCGGCCTCATAACCGATGTTCGCTCCATAGCGACAACATCTCAATCGTTGCTCACTCCATAGCGGCACCATATAATTTGCAATACGTACCAATTTATTGCATTAACAGTATATCATGCATTTCACAATTGCAATAATATAAAAGACTATGCTCATACGTTATACGTACCTTATAATTCCGTAGTCCGAATCAAACCTTGCCTTAGTCCGGTGACCCGATGAATTATGCGCTAAACACAATTAATAATTCACAATTAATTACAAGTATGCAATCACGTGCCCAAGCACGTTCACAACCTCCAACTATATCGTCAATCCATGACGATTAATCATTATAAAAGACCCCGGGCGAAGCATGCATCGATTCCACAACAACCAACAAAATATACCATAAAACAGCGCCTCTCGGTCGATCGGCCAGAAGTGCTCGATCGTCGAGAGCTCGAGAAAATTGATACCCAAAATTCATCCTTGCTCAATCGATCGAGTAGCCATCTCGATCGATCGATCGACCATCTCAATCGATCGGCAACATTGCTCGATCGATCGAGCGCAGTGTTCATCGTCTTCCATATTTAAAAAATTAAGCGTGATCGACCGAGCCCTCTTGCTGATTGATAGGCGAGCCCCGTTACAGCCTAAAAATGGCGTTTTTGAGCTTAAAACCCCCAAATAAACAAACCCAACACCCATTAAACCATTTATCCTCAACATAAACACCATAAATATTCCTTAAACATACCAACCCAAAAATCTTTAAAATCCTAAAACTTAAACCCAACTCAAAACTCAACCAAATACCACAATACTACAATCCAATAGAAGATAAAGAAGAGGGGAAGCGTATTACCAAATTATCTTCGAGAAAATCGGCTCCCAAGTTGAGCCTCCATCGATTTTGCTCCAAGGAAGAAAAGAGGGGAAAGAGATGGGGCTTTTGGGCGAGAGAGAGAGAGAGAGAAGAGAGGAGAGAATGCCTGAACACCGAGTCCACTTGGTATATATAGTACGAAGGCTCAAAAATCCCGAGTCCTCCACAAATACATTATGACTCATTAAAAATCATCTGTGTTCAATAATTACCTATCAATCTCAATTTCCATTAGCAGCCTTAACTCAAAGCACCCCAGACCCCAGATCCCATCAAAAACCCAATTCCAAGGTTTATCACCACGATGAGAATATAATCTCAACCCTTGGATCCAGCGACTCCAAATACTGGATTTTAAAATCCTCGGGAGTCCCAACACCGAAATTAATTCATAATTGCTACAATTAAAATCCATTAAGGATCATTACCACTCCGGGATTATCACCAATAATACCCGGGCATCACAGCAGAGGAGGTCCGAAGACCTTTGACGGAGACTGAAAAATTGATTGCAATCCTACGAGGAGAGCCCATACTTCCCACAAAGTAATGGAAAGAATCAACTGGAAGATCTACGTGATCTTGCTGATTCTTTTGCGGGATTAAATCTCGTAGAATTCAAGACAGGAGAGCTTGTGCCAACACTTCCACCACAAGAAAGTTTCGGGTCACACAATCCACTCGAAGGAGGAAAGGTTCTGGCAGGCCAGATATACATCAAACGCCTTACGGGAAATCTCAGCTGAATCCAATCCATCCATATGGACTTATGCTCAACATGGATATCTTGGATTTCAAAAATCGACAAGTTATTATTGATGAATGGGCTTAGCAGCAGGAACACTTGACCTAAGCAAAGAAGGATTCATTTTACTTCTTAAAACGAGTCTGGAAGGATCAGTCAAGATTGCCTGGGATATGGGAGACCCAGGTACCAAGGAAGACGTTTTAGCCAGAGAGTCCCTAAAAGAAATTATGGACAAGATGGCAAAAATCTTTAAGATCTGTTTCATTGTAGTAAGTTACTTTGAAGGAATGGAGGAAGAGAAGGCTAAAAAATACAGACAAGCTTTAATTAGCCTAGAACTGCATGATATATGTTATGTAGATGAGTACATCAAACTCTTTACAGAGTATTGATGGAAGGCGAAGATAGAAGAAAAAGATGCAGCAGAACTGTTCTTTGCCAAAATTCCGAGCCCATGGAGAGAAATGCTTCCAGGAGTATACACCCATGCAATCGAGACAGTGTCTAGGAGAATGTCATTTCTTAAAGTAAAGCTTGCGGAGTGGTGCTACCAAGCAAAGCTCCAAAAGAATTTCAAGAAGCTCAGAGGAATCAACAAATAAGCTCATCTTTGTTGTATAGGGAATGATATCCCGACAATTATTGGAAACTACCCCCATAGGCGAAAGATGAAAAAACATAGAGCTCATCTATATGCCCGAGGAAGTAGTTCAAGAAGAAGTATGTCTTCATGGAGACCTAGAAAGTTCTGGTCAAAACAGAAAGCCCGAAGTTACAGATCGGGGCAAAGATCAGGACCAACAAGGAGTAGAATCTCATCGACAGGTTCTAATCAAGCTAGTTCTAGCAGAAAACCAACGAAGAGAACTTTCAGACGCACACATACTCGTGCAAATGAGAGTTTCAAATATTGTACCTGCTGGACATGCGGACCAAGAGGACATATCTCTATAGATTTTCCATAAAACCAAAGCCGTGGAGTACGACAGTTCGAGTATACCAAGGAATTTGAGGATACTGTCTATTTCCAGGATTTGGTGCAGGTGTATCAATTTGAGGACATCCCTCATATGAGAGCATTTACGAAGAAGAGAACTATTCGGATAATGGAGGTGAATCCAGTTGCTCCGAATAAGAGTGAAGGAGAGTTTCTTCAACACATGATCAGAGAAGACCCGTCAGGATTCTTCTCCCGTACGACCGTTTCTCATAAAACTCTTATGAGGATCGTGAAGGAAGAACCAATGTAAGGACCCTAGTTCCTTAAGTGCGGATTAATGGCATAAGTAGAGCTAATATGTATAATCAGAGTATAAAAATTCGTGTTGAAACTTGAGCTTTAAGGATTACATGCCAAAATGATTACTTCCAATGGATTAGTTGCATTACCATCAAATGAATGTTAATCCTGTAGATTTACAATACTCCTAGAGTATACAAAAGAATCCCAGCTTCTATGTCAAAAGCATTCCTCACTAGCTCACTGCATCAACCCGTTCTTAGTCCCTTTATGCCAAAATGTACCTACAAGGACAACCCCCAAATCATGAGCATATAATAATCCATATTCAACATAATATGATTATAAGGCGTAAATGCATAAACCGTAATTATAAAACACTTCCTGTTTTCCAATGCATTTTAAACGCTCCCTTTTGGTTGTCCCTGTACCATAACTCATGAGTATATCAATAGATTATTTAATGGTTCCACAAATGTCATGACATATCACCATTTCATTATCACCAATCACCAATCCCTAGTCTATTATAACAGTGTATTTTATTGCACCTCGCTTGTCATGACAGCGGCACTAATATCCCTCGCTTCGACATATTAGCGGCATTGAATAACCTATCTCTAATGCGACATGAGGCAATACCCTCGCTTCAACATTTGGCGGCAAATATTCTTTTCTCGCTACAATATGACAGCGGCAAGTATTCTATCATCGCTTCAAGTGACAGCGGCAAAGCATTAAAATCATCACTCTAATATAACCATGACTCATGGGATGTGCACCAAATGTTCAACATACACATATGCAATTATAATGCATAATTCAACATGTATTTGCATCCACAATGCACAATTCAATATATATTTGCATCCACAATGCATATTCCAATGAGTACATAAAATGCATGTTACCGTTGGGTGCCCGTACGTCTCTCTACGTACCTTTCCAAAAGTAGGATTTGATAGGACTTTACTTCCTTTGATGTGTCGCCACCTGGGATGGTTCTACACATTCACACAAACCAATATTAGAAGCCAATAATAGTCCGATACCAAAATCCTACAAAAATATCCACAATAAACAATTTTGGCATCTCGCGATCGATCGGTATAATGCCTCGATCGATCGCGAGGTCCAGCAGCCGCAATGCCCAAAAAAATCTAATCCGCGATCGATCGCCGAGTTTGTGCCGATCGATTGCGGCTTCGGCGATCGATCGCGCCAAACTTGCACGCGATCGATCGCACAAATGTTCTGGAGCCTCCCTGTGGCTCGCGATCGATCGGGAAAATGTCCCGATCGCGGAAGTCTGTACACGCGATTTTTGGCCATTTTCCACATCTCATCTTCTCCAAACCATTTCTTTTCAAATCTTTCCCCACCATTATTATCAAAACATCAAAAACCTCCAATATAAACATCAACAATTTCAATACTACACATATTGAATAAAATCCCCAAAAATCAACATAAACCACATCAAAAACCATATCCCAACCATTACAACAACAAAATCCAAAACCCATATCAAAAATCAAATTTTCAAAACCAAACCATTTCCAAATCCCTAATACAAACCCAAAACATAATAAACCAAATAAGAAGGAATTCATACCACTTCTAGGCTTCAAATCTCACCAAGAAGTCAAGCAACCAAGATTTGTTTTGGAAAAACCCTCTCCTCCTTACTTGTTTCAGACGTGAGTGGTGTTTTGGGGAAGGGTTTGGGAGTGATGTTTGATAGAGAGTGATGGGAGAGTGAAAAGAAGGGGTAGTAGTTAAAAGGGGTTAATTAAACACGTCCCGGTATATAGCATGATGTATAAAATATCACAACTTGATATTTTAAAAGCATTTTCCAAAAATGCAATACAACTTAATTAAACATGCTTTACCAACATAATTAACACCCACCCCATATAAACAATGCCATAACTCATTGTCCCAACATGCATCATATGCACCCTGAAATGCATTACCAGGTCACGCATACCATGTGACTAAGCATTTCTCCATATTAATTAATTCAACACTAAATTAATTAACACCATAAATATCACATAAACATAATTAATGCCCAAATGCATATAATATTTCGGGGATATCACAACCAAACTTCAAATGTATGATGGATTTACAATTGGAGGAATGGAAAAAGCCATGTATATGATTGATTTTTGAATCAGGAAGCATCAGATTATCCATAGGGTGACAACAGGTGAATTTGTGATCCCGATGGAATTCACGGGAAACCAAATTGAGATGCAGTTAATCCCCTACAGAGAAATCCAGGAAATTAAAGACAAAGTCAAAAGAGAAGTTGCTAATACACTCTCATGGATTCATATCGGAGCCATTAGAGTCATCATTAAAGCAACATTAAAAGAAGGAATTGATTCGCCACTCAACCTAGGCGATCTATGATAAGAGAATCCCGAACCTCAAAGATTCTTGTTTGGGAGAGGTTGCGGGAAACCTGTATGCAGAAAAGATGGTCTTTAACATCTATCCAAGGATTGCATACAATTTGGGCGATCGAGACTTCAACAAAGTTCTCACTCTTCATCAAGATTTTAAAAGAAGTGATGAAAGAAGGGAACATGTCATACTCGATTACCTACAAGGTGTCATACGCTCTCTCGAATACTCATCATTCAGAAGTATTCTTGAGAAAGAAATTCATCGAAGTCCCAGAATCTTCGAAGATTTTGCCAAAGCGGTATTGCCGGATATTATTGATACTCCGACAATATGAGAGATTGACATGAGGATACAAGATCAATCCCGTTCTAAACAGAAGCAGGAGCCTCATGATCGAACCAAGAAGGATGTCTTTCCAACAAGATAGGTTAATCAGCAACTATCCAAAGGAAAAACAGAAGGTCGTCTCAAGTAGGATCCAGAAGATCCCTAATGTCTTCAAAACAACAGGGGTCCTAAAATGTCCAGAAGGATGGCGCGAAGTGCAAATAATCTTCGACATTGCGGAAAAAAGCAATATCTTCCCCTGCGATGTCTTATATTATCTACCACAACCTACAGTGGGCCAATATCAAGGAAACCTAAAAATTGGTGACGTCGATCTAACCATTGAAGGAACAGCAAGAATGAGCCCATAACAGCTTATTCTTGGGATTGAATTTCTCAAGGAACATAAACCTTGGGAAAGATTACAAGACGGAATGGAATTCACGGTGAACGGAAAGAGATACAAAATTGGATGACCACCAGTCCATTCTCGATATACATCTCAGTAGGGATGTTATATGAGAAATACCGGGCAGAATATTTTGCAGTCTACATTGATTCAGGTACTAGAATATGTACTGCCAGGCGAGATAAATTATCAGCCATTGCCGGAAGAGACTTTTCCAAACGGATCCTTATTCTTAATGAAGGAGTCCGGGGAGCGGAAATAATTATTGGAGGAGCAGGCGGTACCCCGTGGTACAAAATCAAAACTCCACCCATTTATTTTCATGATACAGGAGCTGATATGCTGCTAGGAAACAATTTCCTACAGACATTCAAGAGGTTCACTCAAGAGAATGAAATGAGGAGACTTATTTTCACAACCCTTTATGATCATGGTGTACAACGATTACGGGAAGCATTTCACAGAAAATTCCCTATTAATTTTCGCAGCAAGTGTGGTGATGAAGGAAAACTTCGACACCCAAAGATGAAGGATCAGCGGAAATTTAGAGAAGCAATTCTTCAGTTCCTACAACAAGGTCCTAGTGAAAAAGGATTCTCAAACTTTTGACTGGGTTAATATTATGTCTTTTAGAGAACAGGATGAGGAAGAAGTTACTCCAGAAACCCTGTTGCTACTGAAAAAGGCATTACAAGATAAAGTTTCACAACCTAAAGCTACCCTCGAAGAGCAAATTACTCTCGAGGATGTGAAAAGGAAAATTCATAGGAACTACAACGATGATCCACTGGCATGGTGGAATAAAATGAGCTCATAGCCAATTTGAAGGTGAAAGCTGGAAAAGAAATGAGTTCGTCAGATTCAGACCCATCCCCATGAACATGGAAGATCGGATGGATATGCAGATAATACTTAAGGAACATCTAGACCTTAAGTTAATCTCAGCAGGGGTTTCTCTATATAGCAGTCCAGGATTCCTTGTTCAGAATCGCGGAGAAATCAAAAGGGGAAAGCCAAGATTGGTTGTCAACTACAAAGGAATCAATGACATCTTGGATTTCGACGGATATTTTATCACAAGCAGAGAACATTTGGTTAACAGTATTTCAAGAATGCCAAAGTGTTTTCTAAGTTCGATTGTAAGTCTTGGTTTTACCAGATTAAGATGGAGGAAGCTAGCAGAAAGTTCACAGCATTCTCCACACCACAAGGACATTTTATCTGGAATGTCATGCCAATGGGATTGGCAAATGCTCCCCAGATATTTCAAAGGAAGATGGATAATCTTTTAAGGATTACTTCAGCTTCATCTTCGTGTATATTGACTGATATACTCGTTTTTTTCAAGAAACATGAAAGAACATATTACACATTTGGAAATCTTTTCAGATGTTTGTTACAAGGAAGGGTTAGTGCTTTCCGAAAAGAAAGCAGTGATTGCTACAAGACAGATCGAGTTCCTTGGAACCGAGAACGACGAATCTGGAATCATCCTGTAGAATCATATTCTTGAAAAAGTACAAGGATATCCGGATGACCTCAAGAATTTAAAGCAACTTCAGAGTTTTTTAGGAGTTGTACTTGAATGTTTATCAACAATCTAGCAAACCACAGGAAGGTGTTCAGTCCACTACTCAAGAAAGATGTTAAGTTTGAATGAAATGAAGATCATAGACAAGCTATCAAACAGCTTAAAGAGGTTTGCAGGCAACTACCAAAGCTTGCAATACCAAACGATGAGGATGAACTGGTATTATATACAGATTCCTAGTGATCATTGGTGGGCTGCAGTACTTAAGAAAGCCACACCAGATGGGGAATTGCCATGCAGATATTGCAGCGGTCTATTTGACAACAGCGAAGTCATTAGATGGCACATCACGAGAAAGAACTCTTCGCAATTCGAAAGGCTTTTAAGAAATGGCCATTTTTTCTACTAGCAAAGAAATTTATCTTGAAAATAGATAATACGAGTGTCAATGCCTTTTTAAAAAATAAAATTTAATTAAAATCAGAAAAGGCTAGACTTTTAAGATGGCAAGCTGTATGCCAATATTATGATTATGATATTGTCATTGTGAAATATGATAAAATATTCTTGCATATTTTTTGACAAGAGATGGAAGCGAGTGAAGCTAATTCCATCATAACAAGATCAAAGCACCTCCGAGAAAATCTGGAGGAGCTAGACAAGAAGATCAACGGCCTGGTGATCAATTCCCAGGTTGCGGGTCAAGTACAGGAACTAGATCTCACGAAGGTCCAACAGGCTATGAAGGCTACCATGCAGGCTCACACCTGTTTATGGGACAGTCTTTATATTCCCCTCCGATGGGATGCTTCAGCGGTGAAGCTAAAGTCATGTTTCAGAGAGCTGGGTTCATCAACCTATGTGGAGCATTCAAGTACCACCACTAAGAGTCCTATTATTGAACCTTCCGGGAAAATACAGAAGGAAAAATTGATTCCCAGGTATCTAGGATATCTGAAGAATTAAGCCAACCCAGCACCTCAGGGGTTAAAGAGGGAGAGATTAATCTTAGGCCATTGGCGGGCAAATCTAAGGTTCATACTAACGAGAATAAAGTTTACCCAACTCCCCCTTTGCAGGAATATCAGAGAACATGGGAGAAACTTTGTACAATAGTGGGTATAATTCCTGGAAAAATGACAGCAGACTGGTTTGTAAAATACCCAAGAATGTGGATGCCTCCTGGTGTCAAACCAGAAAGTGTTCGTGAGTGATTTGATTTTGGCTGCCTAGCTTCAGTCTTTACCACAACACCAAGTTTTTCGGAAATCACAAAATTACCGGATTGGATCTATGAAGGAGTGTATGACTCATGGCAGAATAATCATACACTTGGACAAGGAGATGTTCTGGAGCTGAAATTCATAACTGCAGCCCCAGAAATCACAGGAAAAGGCCTTCACCATAGTTTTCATTTTTTGAAGTTACAAAGGCCTAACTGAAAAGTATGGATCAAATAAAACCATCACCTGAAGGAATGATCGCTTTTATTTTAAACAATATTTTTCAGTGTAGCGATTCTCTACCGCAAGTGCACGGTGTCAAGTTTTAGTATAATGGTTGAAAAGTAAGGATTGACGTACCCACATGGACTAGTAGTAATTACCAAATTTAACTAGTGTTCTATATTTAACCTACGAAATTGTTTGATTCAACCACACCACAAAGAATTAAGATATTAAACAGTAGAGATAAATATCAAGATGTCGGTTCACCCATGTAATCCCCCAAAAGTTGTCTATTAATTAAGATTCAAAATTCTATGTTCTAGGGTGACGAGTTTTCCTATTTCATTCGTTATACCTTGGTCCGGTTATAACAAGTCTAGCATTAATCTACAATAAACCACTCCCGTGTCTTTATTGAATGATTAGTACCGAAACACGCTTTGTGAAAACTACTAGCCTTCGATTTTGGTAAATCTATTGCTATCACACATGTGCTAGATTTTACTTGGTCCATCTCAACCTAAAACCCACGGCCTAATTTACTACGTCGTATCGTAATCTTCTATGGTCAATTCAATTACGATTACCAATATCATGCAAAAGGTAGCTAATCTTTTACAAGCATTAAAAACATAAATTATTCCCAAAGATCATAGAAATCAAATCAAAACCGTTAATTAACTCAAGGGTTCAAACATGGGATCCCCTATGTCTTGATAAACAAACTTAGCCTAGCATATTAACGGAAAATAACGTTTTATAACATCTAACAACATTATAAACATTGGAATTAAAAAATAAAGCTAAACAAAGGTTCAGAAATACTAATAAACACTCGATGTGAAATCGTGCGTCGGTCCGATGTTCCCGTCTCTAGCTGCGTTGCTTTGAATCCTCTTGAAGGTTTGAAGATGGTGGAGAGTTGAATTATATGGTGAAAAGTCAGTCCAAACTTCTCTAGGGCCGGCCACTTTTTCTCTTAAATAGTGGAGAAGAATTCCCCCTAGTTCCTTGTAAGACCCAAACTCTTAAAAGGTAATTTTTTTTTCAGATTTTCTCGGCTACCGATTGATCGGTAAGATGTACCGATCGATCGGTATTTCCACGAATTAAAATTTTAAGGTACGGCATCTACCGATCGCTCGGTAGATCTTACCGATTGATCGGTAGAATACCGATTGATCCGTAGAATCTTCAAAATTTCCCCAACTTTTGCCTCTCTAGCGATCGATCGCTAGATCCTAGCGATCGATCGCTACCTGTACATCTTTACAAGTCGAGTTTCTTCGCCGCTTCTTCGCTCGGTTCGCTCAGTTGAGTCTTTTTTCATCATTTTAAGCATACATTCTCCAATTTCATATAATCCGACCTTGATTCCTGAAATAAACAAAAACAACACAAAAGCGCATAATATCGTCCACGAATCAACTTAAACAGTATTAAAAAACTAGAAATATAAGTGTAAAAATCACACTTATCAACTCCCCCAAACTTAACTATTGATCGTCCTCGAGCAAGAATAGAATTAAAGACAGTGAATTCACAACAGATAAGTGACATGGATTATTTCGTGCTCATATGTTTATCTCAGAACTTTTACTCATACCACAACAAAAATCCCTCAAATCGTTGGACACGAAGTGTTTTCTCCTTAAGTCAAATAACAGTCTCAAATTCGAATGTGTGTGTGTGCTGTTGTCAATCACAAGTATCATACAATCATCATAGATCAAAACAGTGTTAATCAATAACAATAAAGATTATCATCGAGAATCTCATATGCCTAGTTTTCAAGCACTTCTCCACTAATGTAATTAATTCCTAGACTTGGATCAAAAGGACTTTTCAAGCTTATAGTGTTAGGCCTTTTGGTGTCGGTTACAAAGAAAAGATAGGATAAGCACAAAGAAGAGAGTATATCATATAAAGTTCATCTTTATGTAGCACATATCGAGCTTATCTTCCTCTTTTTTTTTTTTTTTTTTTTTTAGCCTTGCCCGCTTTGAGTCTTATTTAGTCACTTTTTCTTTTCTCTTTTTTTTTTCTTTTTTTTTAAGGCTTTCTCTACCTTTTCCTTTTTCTCATTCACAAATTCTTTTCACAATAAGCTCATCAAAAATAGTCATTTATGCACATCTAATGAGATTCATTATACTCCCTTGGGTGAAGATAAAAATTTTCATTTTTTTGGCTAAACAAGGTAGGTATAATGAGTTTATCAACAAAAGTCGAATGGTGGCTAATTTCCATTCTTATTCAATCAAGCTCAATGTTGGACACTAGGGATAAATATAGACAAGGTAGGCATAAAAGGCTCAAACGTTCCAAAGATCGCCTAAATCATGTCCAAGTCTAGTTCATAATTATAAAAATTTCGCCTCAAAGTTCCATCATCAAATAGGTTCTATGATTACTCTAAGATGCTCAAGACATGTCATCAAGTTCACACATATCATCACTACTTTAAATGTAATCAACAAGTTCATGACTCAATGTGCTCAATTTATTCCTCATTTTCAACATGTCAACTCAACTCAAAAATATTCACAACATGTTTACAATCATCAAGATTCAAGTCATAAGTAGAGCAAAACTAATATCATCATGGCATGGAGTCACTATTTTAATCCAATTACACTAAAACAAATTTCCATGCTCTTCATCGGACTCATCAATATTAAGCTAAAATCATAGACTCCACGGCATTAGACATGATATCAGACGCACCGGTAAACATGCTAAGACTACTAACATAACTCACAAATCACACAAAATAAAATCATGGATAAACACCCCCCACCCCCCCACCCCCCAAAAACTTGGTACGTGCATTGCCCTCAATGTACAGTAAACAATAAAAATAATGGCAAATCACATACCTTTGCGATGATCGTCAGTAATTGTCGTCCTCCTCCTCATGCTCTGGTGGTGGCACTGGGGGTTGTGGCTGGTATGGTGGGAACGGCTGTAATGGTGGGAAGTGAAGTGGTGATGGAACTGAATAGCTGGAAAGCCTTGTGCCATTGCATTGTTCCAGCCGACTTGATATTGCAAGAACTCCTCCTGTCGTAGACGCATAGCTTGTACCTCTTCGACGATCAAGTCTAAAGTGACAGTGGGAGTCCCAGGCACAGCAGAAGATGTAGTCGGCTGAGATGCAGCCTGACTGCTTGAAGGTCTGACACGTGCTCTCCTTGGTGCGGTGGCGGCGGCGGTAGGATCCTGAATAACGATAGCTGACATCGGTGCTAAAATCTCCTCACCGTCGTCCCAAGAAACACCTTGCCGGCGACATAACTCTGTGATAGTGGCAGGACATGGTAGGCCTGAAATAGGTGAGCCTCGGATGGTGCTCCTGATAGACAACTCCACACGTCGTCCCAAATTAACAAATTTGCCGGTGAGTATGGCAAAAACCAGTATGGCTCGATTTGTGGTGACCTCGGAAGTGTGGGTAGCTGGTATTAGCCGGGAAACCATAATAGAAAACCAAGCCTGTGCTTCCTCTGTCAGCTCGGATTTTAGAACTTTGAGTGGCTCGCCATCGTTGTTTCTCCTCCCCTCAGTCCCCTCGATGCAGATGGTCTGTAAGATTTCATTGTAGTCCACCTGGGAGTGAGCATACACTGAGTACTGATCCTCCACAATGTCAGGCACATTGTAAAGGGCATTGATCGTGTGGCGGTTGTAATTTACTCTCCTCCCCCGCACAAATGTATCAGCCGCATCTGGGAATGCCTTCAGATTGGCATTGAATTCTCTTACTACTGGTACCACTGCGACCCATGGAGTCCTCAAAAAGGTCAGGCAATCACGTCTCCGTGCCTCTCTAAACACTGCACCGACTGTGGAGTTGAAATCCAAGCCTCGTTCTCTAACAAAAAAAATTTTCAGCATGACACGATAGAACTCTACAGTAGACTCATTAACAAATTTTTGCTCATCGATTTCCGGGCGTGCCGCAGAAGTAGATGCCTCCCGCGTTATTCTCTTCCTCGGTGCCATGACACTACAATAATCCAACCAACAAGGAATACCACCAACAAAATTGTCCCACCACCACCACCACAATATTCAACAATTATATTCCACAAAAATCCACCAAACTTAACAATTTAATTATCCAACTCCACCAATAATCCAAAAATCCAATCTTTAGCAACACCAACACAATATACTTACACAAACTGAAATTCCAAGAAGTGCATTGCCAAAGTACCTCAATAATTCGAAATTTGTAGTAGGTTGGAGTCCTTGGCTTGCACCATGTCAAACTTGTAGGTTGGTGTTGATTTAGTCCTCTAAATCTGCAAATCTAGAACAATTAGCACAATTTGAGTCTAATTTGCATAATATAGTAGTGAAATTGAAGAAATGGGCAAAGATTGGGGTAAAATCTGAAGAAAAATGGGAAGATGCAATCTTTTAGGGGGAGGGTTTTCGTTTGAGTGTGTGTAATTGTGTGTGTTAGTGTGTGAGTTCGGGTTTTAAAAAAACTGAATATGCGCTTTACCGATCGATCGGTATAAAGTACAGATCGATCGGTACATTGTCGTAGCTTTTTTTTTTTTAATTCCCAGGTTTACCGATCGATCGGTAGGAGTTACTGATCGATCGGTCCATTGCCGTAGTTTTTTATTTTAAATCCTCGAATTACCGATCGATCGGTAAAATTTACCGATCGATCGGTGAATTTATGATATTGTTTTTTCAATTTTTTTTTTTGTTTTTAGATAAATGCAATCAAGAGTCAACAACCAAATTAGAATCGTGAAACTACCTACTCAATTCAAAAACGAAAGAGAAAGAAGAAAAATTAGTTCTTGATTTATCGTCTCAAGCTGGACTTCTTACCAGTCGCTTTAACGGCTCGAAGTATGTGGATTTGTTGGGAAACGATTTCTAAGTTTTGGTGATTACATACATCTACCGGATGAAGACACCTACCGGATGAAGACATCTACCGGGTGAAGACATCTACCGGATGAAGACACCTACCGGATAAAGACATCTACCGGGTAAAGACATCTACCGGGTGAAGACATCTACCGGGTGAAGACATCTACCGGGTGAAGACATCTACCGGATGAAGACATCTACCGGGTGAAGACACCTACCGGATGAAGACACCTACTGGATGAAGACATCTACCGGACTGAGATACTCAATGGATGAAGACATCTACCGGACTGAGATACTCACTGGATAAAGACATCTACTGGAATAGACAACCACTGTATTACTCCACCGGATAAAGACTTCCACCGGATAAAGACATCTACTGCATGAAGTCTTTCATGTCTAACCAACATCTACTGAGCCAAAAAGTACGACTGGATACTGAAGTTACAAGACCAGTTGAAGTGAATCCAGCAGCGGATTGAAGACAAAGTAAGTACAATTCCGTCTGACAAAGGTACAACAGAGTGACGAGCAGTACGAAATCATCGCCACCAATTCCGTCAGATTGTAAGAGCCGTTGCTGAACAAAAATGGAAGGAAGATAAAATGGAGAAGAAAACAGATTCTATGCTGAACCTTCCATACCAAGAAAGTTTACCGTTCAAAATAAAGTCTATAAATACAGATGCTGAATGAATGAAGAAAAAGAGTTGAATCCACTGACAATCGATTATTCTATACATTCAAACAGAGAAATTTATCAAGTCATAATTATCTGAATATTCAGCTAGAGCAAGGAACACCTACTAGTATATCAAAGATCAAGTTAAACAGGTGTACTGCTCAAAGATCGTTCAAGAACACTCAAAGCTTACAAGTGTAATAGTCATTCAAAGGAGTGTTAGATAGTTTACTTTGTAAACAAATCATATACATTGTGTTGCTAGGAGTTTAGGCTAAGCTGTGTGAAAGCCTAAGGAGGTTGTATACTGCAAAGTGTAAACCAAAGTCTTCTAGTGTATCCTTCCTGCAAAGGAAGAAGGGGAGACGTAGAAGCGTTGTGCTTCGAACTTCCAGAAACAATCTCTGTGTTCTTTACTTGCTTTTTATTTTTTACTTTAGTTAACTCACAAGAGCAGCAGACGTTTTCCGCACTTCACTTAGTGTCTGCTGACTTGCTTATTTGATTGAGAAGCTACTGCATCACTTAACAGTTTGCAGTAATCAGTTGAAGATCAGAATTTGAGGGCAGTGTTTATTCAACCCCCCTTTCTAAACACGCCCCCGATCCTAACAAGTGGTATCAAAGCAAGGTCTTCTCAATCTTGAGATATATTAAAGTTCAAATTGCATCATTCAGCAAGATCCCTATGTTCAAGAAGGATGAGTATGATGACTGGAGAATCCGTATGCAAGCACATCTAAGTGCTCAAGATGATGATATGTGGTACGTGATTACTGATGGACCCATGAAGATTATGAAAATCAATACAGATGCCTCTATCACAACTGGTGAACCACAGATGGTAGAGAAGGAAAGATCTCAGTGGTCAAATGAAGAAAAAAAGAAGGCCAATCTGGACAATGTTGCAAAGGACATTTTGTTCAAAACTTTGGACAAAAATATGTTCAACAAGATCAAAATGTGTCCCACAGCAAAAGACATCTGGGAGAAGATTGCTCAACTTTGCGAAGGAAATGATCAAACAAAAGAGAACAAGCTCACTATGGCATTACAGAAGTTTGAGCACATCAAGATGACAAATGGAGAGACTCTCAACGAATATGATGAGAGAGTGACTGGTATAATAAATGAACTTAGCAGTCTGGATAAGGAGTTACCCAACAGAGAAGTCATTCTCAAGGTGATGAGAGGTCTCCCAAGAGAATGGGATGTCAAGACAATTGCAATGAGAGAGTCGAAGGACATAAACAAGATAGATCTACATGATCTATTCGCTGACTTAAAAGCTTACGAATTTGAACTAGGTATCCGGGTGGAAGATGAACCCAGTACAAGTCAACCAACCAAAGCTCTCACTGCATCGGAGTCCCTGCCTACTTCTACAGAGATGACTCCAGAAAAGATATGTAATGATGCTATGGCAATGTTCGTGAAAAAGTTTGGGAAATTCATGAAGAAGAACCAGAAATCTTATCAATCATATCCTCGAAGGCAGAGTTCCAAGGGAAAGTCAGAAGAAGAAGAGCGAGTGTGCTTCAACTGCCTCAAACCAGGGCACTTCATTGCAGACTGTCCTAAACCCAAGAAGGATGATCACAAAAGAGGAGCCAAGGATTACAGAAAATCCAAGGAAACTAGAAGATCATCCAGAAGGGACAGAGATCAAAAAGTGTTGATGGCTGAAGAAAGCAAGAGCAAATGGGCTGATTCTGAGTCAGAGTCAGAAGAAACAACGAGCTCATCAAGCGAGAGTGAAGATGATTAAGTCCACTGCTTAATGACAAATAATGAGATTGAGGTACACGAGTCTAACCTATCTGATTTACACATAGTGAACTCACCAATGCATTGCAGGACATGATCAATGAGTATCGGACGTTATATGAATCCTTTGAAAGCTATAAGACTGAGCACTCAATCCCAACTGAAACGCATAAAAACAAACTTGATTGTGAACAATCGAGGGAGTTGAACTGCTTAAGGGAAACATCCAGTCTCCTAGTGAAAGAAAGAGATGAAGCCAAGTGTGCTTACCAGAAACTTAGCAAACTGGTTAGCACTTGGAATGCGTCTACTACCAGAAAGGATGAAATGCTTGAGTCTATAAGGCTTGCTGGTGATTTAACCGGCATAGGCTATAATAGCAATGACGGCAGTTCATCTGGTAAAACCTCAACTGTGTCTAACAAAAAGCAAGGTTCAACCAATGAACTTTGTAAGATCTAGCACAGTATATGACCCTTATGAACTGGTTAAAGAACTTGTTAAAGCAACACTCATCAAGGAACAGGCACATCACAGGGGTATCGCTTATGTAGAACCACTCAAAGAGGCTAAACCGAGGCAAAAGTTCAGAAATGAACTTAAACCCACTGGTCGAGCAGCTAGAGAGGTTAAACCCAACTGGTACTACAACTATAAGCCTGTCCAGAAGAGGTATATGCTCTATAACAGGAACTACAAACCAAAAGCACATGCATACACATATTATCACACTACACGTTCTAGACCATCACCATCACTGTTTAATACACACACATTTCAGAACACACACCGACCTAAGCTACTCAAGGTCATACAAGTGTGGGTTCCGAAAGGACTAATCCCGCCTGGACCCAAGTAGGATTGGGTACCAATCATGTATTTTCGCTTTAATTGCAGATATCTAGAGTCCAGCAAGTTTGAAGCTCAGAGTGGTTTCTGGACAGTGGATGCTCTAGACATATGACAGGGAATGCTACCGTGCTGTCCGAACTAGTTGACATCTCAGGACCAAAAATAACATTTGGGGACAACGCGAAAGGTAGAACCGTGGGTAAGGGTAAGATTATCCACGGTAACGTTATCATCAAAGATATTTTGCTGGTAGAAAACTTGTGCTACAATTTGATTAGTATCAGTCAATTATGTGACAATGGCTATTCAGTAGAATTCAACCAACACACCTGCACAATTAAGACAGATGATGGTAATTCTCTAATCGTAGGAAAAAGGCATGAGAACACCTATATGATTGATTGGAACTTTAATCAACCTACCTCCCCTACTTGCTTTGCTGCTTTGAATTACTCCAAAAATTGGCTTTGGCACAAGCGGTTGAGTCACTTAAACTTTAAAACTATTGCCAGTCTTCGTAAACTTGACCTGGTTGTTGGACTGCCCCAAATCGAGTTCTCAAAAGATAAGATCTGTTCAGCCTGCCAATTGGGTAAGCAAATCAGATCCACCTTTAAGAACAAAGGGAGTAAATCTTCTTCTCGGTGCCTAGAGTTGCTGCACATGGATCTTTTTGGTCCTATACCACTAACAAGTCTAGAGGGAATGAAGTACACTCTAGTGTTGATAGATGATTACTCTCGCTTTACGTGGGTCTTATTTCTGAGTAGTAAAGATCAGGCTACTCCAAAGCTGATCAAGCTACTCAAGAGACTACAAAATGAGAAATCATATGGGATAGATCGAATTTGCGGTGACAAGGGTACAGAATTTACCAATCAATCACTCGAATCATATCTAGATGACCTAGGTATCAAACACGAATACTCTGCTACAAGAACACCACAGCAAAACGGAGTTGCTGAGCGTAGGAACCGCACTTTGAAAGAAGCTGCGCGAACTATGCTAGCAGAATCCAATATATCGCAGATGTTTTGGGCAGAAGCAGTCAACACAGCTTGTTATACGCAAAACAGATCAATGATTAATAAACGAGCAGACAAAACTCCATATGAGATCTGGAATGGCCGTAAGCCAAATATTTCTTATTTCCATGTGTTTGGTTGCAAATGCTTTATTCACAACAATGAAAAAACTCATCTCACCGCTTTTGATGCTAAATCTGATGCTGGAATATTTCTTGGCTATTCTACTGTTAGTAAAGCTTTCAGAGTATTCAACAACAGGACTCTTACTGTAGAATCCATTCATGTTAAATTTGATGAGTCTGCAGACAGCACTGAAAACGACTTACGAATCAACAATTTGAGCAATCGACTGGAAAATATAGTCATTGATGATCCAAGTGATGAAGAAGAAGAGCCAAATAGAAGGATTGACTGCAGCTTAGAGCCAGAAGTTCCAGAAGCACAGGCAGACGAACTTGCTGATCAACAGGAACTGGAACCTACTGACCTTGGAACTAGGATGATTCCTACTGCAGTGGATGGAGACAATGTACACAATCAACCAGCCGATTCTCCTGAGCAACCATCCAAAATCACTACAACTGAAGAAGTCAATCCCCTTGGACCTCCGCTCCGGTGGAAGAAGGATCATCCACCCGGACAGGTCATCGGTAACCCTCTTGCTCCTCTGCGTACCAGAGGACAGATGATCAATGAATTCCTTCATACATCATTCATTTCTCACATAGAACCTAAGAAGATTGATGAAGCTATCCTAGATCCTAGCTAGGTAGAAGCAATGCAGGAAGAGCTGAATCAATTTCAGAGGAATAATGTTTGGCATTTAGTTCCACGTCCATCGCATCACACAGTAATTGGCACTACATGGGTTTTTAGAAACAAGTTAGATGAGAATGGTGCAGTAATCAGGAATAAAGCAAGATTAGTTGCACAGGGATACAGGCAGGAAGAAGGCATTGATTTCGATGAAACCTTTGCCCCTGTAGTCCGATTAGAAGCAATTCGCATATTTCTTACCTTTGCTGCATTTATGGACTTCAAAGTCTATCAGATGGACGTTAAGAGTGCTTTTCTTAACGGTAATCTCCAGGAAGAAGTTTATGTTGAACAACCCCCTGGATTTGAAAGCCATATGCAACCCTCTTATGTTTATCATCTGAACAAAGCTTTGTATGGTCTGAAGCAAGCTCCCCGTGCATGGTATGAAACGCTGTCAAAATACTTGATTGAACACGACTTCACCATTGGCAATATGGATAAAACTTTATTCAAATTTACGAAGGGTGACCATACTCTGCTAGTTCAGATATATGTTGATGACATCATTTTTGGCAGTACTAACCCAAAACTATGTGAAAGATTTTCAAAGATAATGCAGGACCAATTTGAAATGATCATGATGGGAGAACTATCGTTTTTCCTAGGATTGCAAGTCAAACAATCCAGTGAGGGAATTCTGATAAATCAATCCAAGTATACCAAAGAGCTTCTGAAGAAGTATGTGATGAATACCAGCTCAGCTGCTGCTACACCTATGAGCTCATCTGCAAAGCTTGATTTGGATGAATCTGGAATACCAGTAGATGAGAAAATGTATCGCGGTATCATTGGTTCATTACTCTACTTAACAGCCAGTAGACATGACATCATGTTTGCAGTTTGCATCTGTGCTAGATTTCAAGCCAATCCCAAGCAATCTAATTTCACAGCAACTAAACGCATTCTGAAGTACTTAAAAGGGACTGAGAATGTCGGTCTATGGTATCCAAAGGACTCCACTTTCAATCTTATCGGATACTCAGATGCAGACTATGCTGGATGCAAAATTGACAGGAAGAGTACCAGTGGGTACTGTCAGTTTTTAGGAGATAGACTTATTTCATGAGGATGCAAGAAGCAAACTTCTATTGCTACCTCTACAGCTGAAGCAGAATACCTTGCTGCTGGAAGTTGCTGCGCTCAGCTGCTCTGGATTCAACAACAATTGAGAGACTATGGCATTGAGTCAACTGAAGCTCCAATCTTCTGTGACAATACATCTGCCATAGCCATTACTTACAATCCAGTACTCCACTCTCGAACAAAGCATATCGACATACGTCATCACTTCATCAGAGACCACGTAATGAAGAAGGAGATTCGACTGGAGTACATATCTACTGAGGAGCAAGCAGCATATATTTTTACCAAGCCCCTACCGGATGCAAAATTCTCTTACTTCCGGAATATCCTTGGATTAATTGATATTTCCTCTTAATTCGTATTTATTTACTGTTATTAAATTCAGGGGGAATCGTTTGTATGTTACTGCATATTTTCAGGGGGAATTTTGGTAAAAATTTCCTATACTGATGCCTGGCTGGTAACACAATGGTCCACTGCAGTGGATGCTACTATACTAGTAGATGTCTACATACCAGTGGATGTTACTATATAAGCCTTGCTGACTTATACCTTCCCTTTTTAGCAACCAGCTGGGACGTCGGAATTCAAATTATTTATTTTCTTACTTTTAACTTATTCAAATCCCGCCCTTTTCAGACCCACTGCTTCTGAAAATTTATTTTTTAAATGGTTTAGATGAACGCCACGTACACATGTGTCCATTCATCTACAGTACGACGTTACATCTACCCATTATCTTTTAACCGCCTTCTTCTCCGTAGAATCAGTTTACTTCTTTAAACACTTCTGAAAATCTCAAAACCCTAAAAGAATTTTTCTCTCTATCTTTGATAATTGTGATTTTTACACTTAATTTGATATAAGATTAGGGGCGTTTTTGTAGTGATTCTTGGAAAATATTAATCTTTTTGGTTTATATTTGTATATTTCAGGAATCCACGGCCAAATGCATAAAAGTGGAGGAAATGGGCTTAAAATGATGAAAAATGACCAAACTGAGCAAACCTGGAAAAGGAGGGGCAAAATCGTAATTTGCATAAAATAGAGGAGGCGACCCATCGCCTCAAATGAGGCAATCAATAGCCTCCAGGCAGTAGCCAGAGGTGACCCGTCGCCTCATTTGAGGCAATTGATCGCCTCGACTTGAAAATTCGGGATTTTGTTTCCATCTTGGTTATTTGGTGTCCAAACTTGGTGAAACTCCTCCTACCATAAATATGGATTAACATGGACGTTGTTGGGAATTTTTGGCTCATAATTAACCCTGCAATACTCAGCCTCCATCACTCATCATCCTCTCCAACCATCCATACACCATAAAGATTGAAGAAGAGACGCATCGGAAGAGACGGGACGACGGAGCAACGCAAGGAGTCAACGCCTCTCGTTTATTTCGTATTTCTGACTTTAGTTCTATATTTTCATTAGATTTTAATGTTTAGAATGTTGCAAAACATGTTTATGCATTGTTATTTGATGGAGATTGTTGGCTAGGTTTGTTATCAAGACTGAGGGGATCCTTTGTATGAACCCATGATTTTAATTGAATGTTTTTGATTGATTCTTATTATCTAAGTGCATAGATCATTGTTCTTCATGCTTTTAAGGGTTTGGACATCCTTGAATGATAGTAAATTACATTTGAGATCGAGAGATAAAATTGTGATTCGATATAGTGATTTATGCCGTGGATTTCAGACTGATATCGAGAGAAGAAGTCAAATACACGTGTGATAGCTATAGATATCTAGTAATCGATAGCTAGAAGTTTTCACGGATCTTAATACAATATTGTGTTGTTAAATAAGTACACGAGAGTGACTTACTGCAATTTGATATTAGGTTTAATATAACTCGAGAGAGTATATTAGATAAATTTGGAAAACTCGTCACCTTAGATTGTTTGAATTCGATTCTTAACTAATAGGTGAATTGTGGGGGATTACATAGGTGAACCGAAAGTCTTGATAATTGTTTCTTTTGATTTTATTCTTATTCGTTCTTGTGTTTTTGGGTTGATCTTGAGTTCATTAGTCAATTTAGTTAATTAATCACAACCAGTTATCGTAGACTAAATATAGTTAAACTAGTGGAGTTTGGTAATTATTTCCTAGTCCTCGTGGGTTCGACAATCCGTACTTTTCATATCATTATGCTAAAACTTGACACCGTGCACTTGCGGTACATAATCGTTACACTGAAAAATACTGTTTAAAATAATAGTGATCAAGCTTTTGGCGCCGTTGCCGGGGACTAGTTTTAATAATATCAAACGAGATTAGTTGACTGTAGTTTAGTCATTTGTTTTTTTTATTTTCGTTTTTTTTTCTCATCTACTGTTTCTTTTTGTTTTGGTTGATTGTTACAGGGTACTATCTCTTGGTGCATGCTAAGGAGTAGCAACCCTACACTTGAGCCCTTTGATCCCGAGATTGAACGCACTTGTCAAAGGAGGCTAAGGCAAGCAAGAGCACATATGGCTAATACCGAGGAGATTCCGGTACCACCAGTTGCAAGATCACTCATGGACTATGCCCACCCTGCATTTCATGGATCACTGTCGAGTATCACGAGACCGACTATCCAGGCTAACAACTTCGAGATCAAGCCTGCTATCATTCAGATGATCCAACATTCGGTCCAGTTTGGGGGAGCTGCTACAGATGATCCAAATGATCACATCTCCAACTTCTTGGAGATTTGTGATACATTCAAGCATAATGGCGTTACTGACGATGCCATCAGGTTACGTTTGTTTCCCTTTTCTTTAAAAGATAAAGCTAAATCCTGGTTACAATCGTTGCCTGCAGGATCTATTACCACGTGGGATGGAATGGCGCGGTTGTTCTTGTCAAAATTCTTTCCACCATCCAAGACGGCCAAGATGCGTAATGACATCACTACTTTTTCCCAATGTGATCCAGAGACATTGTATGAGGCTTGGGAGCGCTTCAAAGATCTACTGCGGAGATGCCCACATCATGGCCTCCCTATCTGGCTGCAGGTACAAACGTTTTATAACGGTTTATTTTCTGATAACCGTTCTATGATTGATGCAGTGTCAGGAGGAACTGTGATGAGGAAGACGCCGGAGGAGGCTTATACGCTGCTGGAGGAGATGGCTGCTAATAGCTGTCAATGGCAGTCCGACAAGAACGTGCCAAAGAAGCAAGTAGGATTGCATCAAGTGAGTGAAGTCACTGCCATAACTGCCTAGTTGGAAGCGCTGAACAAGAAGATGGATAGTTTAAGCATGCATGCAATGCAAGTTCAAACTGTTACATGCGAGCTTTGCCAAGGAGGACATCTGAGCACTGAATGCCAGGTTGATAACCCATTCATTACTACTAATGAAGCTATTAATTTTGTAGGGAACCGACCACCACAGACCTACCCCTACCCAAATACGTACAATACTGGGCCGAGGAACTATCCCCAACCACCACCGGGGTATGCACCAAAGCCAAGCATGGAGGAGCTGCTAACTAAGTTCATATCATCGGCTGAAACAAGGATGAACAATCATGAGGCATTGATAAAGAACTTGGAAGTCCAAGTGGGACAGTTAGCAAAGATCGTAGCCGAACGAGCACAAGGACCACTATCTAGTGACACTGAGACAAAACATAGGGAGCAAGTCCATGCTATCACATTGAGGAGCGGAAAGGAGGTCGCTGAGAAGAAGGATGTGCACGTAGAGTTAAGAGGCGTGGCGAACATCAAGCAAGAAGAGGGACAAACACGCGACAAAGGTAAGTCTACTAAGGCCTCTACATCCATCACACCTGCTAAGGTAGATATCCCACCCCCATTCCCCGCTGCGTATAAGAGAGCAAAGATTGATGCTAAATTTGCTAAATTTTTAGAACTGATTAAGAATCTTCTTATTGAGATGCCTTTCATTGATGCTATTCGGCACATGCCGAACTATGCTAAGTTTTTAAAGGAGATTCTGAGAAAAAAGCGGAAACTGGGAGAGCATGAGATGATAAACTTAACTGAGGAGTGTTCTGCTGTCATTCAAAATGATTCACCTCCAAAGTTAAAGGATCCAGGGAGTTTCACTATACCTTTCAAAATCAATTCTAAATCTTTCAATAAATCTTTATGTGATTTGGGGTCAAGTGTTAATTTAATGCCTTTGTCTGTGTACAGGAAGCTGGGCTTAGGAGAGTTAAAAGCAATCAATGTCTCATTGCAGATGGCAAACAAGTCCATTAAGTACCCGCATGGGATAGTGGAGGATGTACCGGTCAAGGTTGACAAATTCACCATTCATGTGGATTTCATGGTGCTAGACATAAAGGAGGAGGCGGACATGCCATTGATATTAGGAAGACCATTCCTAGCTACTGGAAGGGCATTGATAGATGTCCAAGAAGGGAAGTTGATCCTCCGAGTAGGGGGGGATCAAGTGACTTATGATATGTTCAAAGTTGTGAACAGTACACGCACTGAGCACCAATGTTTTAGTGTCAATATAATTGATACACTATCTGTTGATGCGATGCAGGGTAAGAGTGAGAAGAAGGTGGAGGTCACATTGAATGGCCAACAAAGAAGAGGTAAATTTGGTGTAGGAGACTCGGTATTAATGAATAGAAAAAATATGAGATTTTTTCCATGGGAGTCTGACGCACCATGGGCTGGACCATTCAAAGTTGTCGATGTTTTCCCATTCGACACCTTAAAACTGAGAGATGACCATGGGGGACTATTCACTGTGAAAGAGAAGTGGTTACGACATTACCACATTGAGGATGGAAAATCGTCCCCCACTGGCCCTTGCGGCACTTGAGCGTAAATGGTAAAAAGTCCAGCTTGGGACTATAAATCAAGAACTCTTTCCTATACCTTTGCTTTGTTTTAGTTTATTTTGGTTTGTTTTTTATTTTGGTGAGACTCCATGCGTGCTGTGATCTGTCCAACACTATGCCCCAAGAGCTGACGAGGAATTGGACAACGATCACTGACGGTCGTTGTCAACGGTAAATTCTTTGTCTCATTTTTCATGCCTATTACATTGAGGACAATGCATGAATTAAGTTTGGGGGAGTGCATTACTGTGTCATGCTTCTTATTTGGAAATTGATTGTTTATTGAGCACCAACAAAATTTTTCTTGAAAATGAGTTCAATTAGTAAGATAAGAATAAATCATAGTAGTGGTCTCTATTCCATGATGATATTAGTCTCACTATGCATGTCAACTTGAGTTTTGATGATTGTAAGACTTGTTTGTGAATATCTTGTTTTGAGTAGCATGTCAAAGATGAGGAATATTTTGAGCACATTTGAGTCATAATCTTGTGAATTGCATTTGTAGTAGTGAAAATTTTTGTGAACTTGATGAATTGTTTTTGAGCATCTTAGAGTACCTTAGAAACTATTTGATGATGACACTTTGAGGCGAAATTTATAGTTATGAACTTGACTTGGAAATGATTTAGGCGATCTTTGGACCGTTTGAGCATTTCAAGCTTACCATGTTTACATCAATCTCTAGTATCCTAGCCTAATTGAAAAAGAATGGAGTATGTTTAACATACTATTAGCCCCCATTCAACATTCTTTGGCAAACTCATTATACCCACCTAATTGAGCCTAAATTGAATTTTTTATCTTCACCTAATGGAGTATAATGATTCACATTAGATGCACATGAATTGCTATATTTTGATGAGCTTATTGTAAAAAAAGATGATGAATGAGAAAAGAAAAGAATAGAAAAAGCCTTGAAAAAAAAAAAAAATTATCCAACTAAGACCCAAAGTGGCCAAGGCTAAAAGAGAAAAAGAAGAGAAGTTCAAGTTGTGCTAACAATATGAACATTACATGCTTATACTCTCTTCTTTGTGCTATCCTATCCTTTCTTTGAAGCCAAACACCTAGGCCTAACGCTATAAGCTTAAAAAGACCGATTGATCCAAGTCTAGGGAATGACTACATTAGTGGAGAAGTGTTTAAAAATAGAAATATGGGGTACTCAAGGATAATCTTAACTTTCATTACCTAGCATGATTTGATCTACGAAAAGTGCATGAAACTTGAGAGTGACAATAGCACACACGCACGTTCTGATTCGGAGACATGTTGTTTGAACTAGGAGAAAACACAACTTGTTAAACATTCTGATTTATTTTTGTTTGTCGGTAAGTGAGATGTCTGAGCTACATGATTGACTATGAATTGGTTTATTTGAATCTTCAATGTTGTACTTGACTGTTTGATCTTATTTATTGCTCGAGACGATCAAGTTTAAGTTTGGGGAGTTGATAAGTGTGATTTTTACACTTAATTTGACATAAGATTAGGGGCGTTTTTGTAGTGATTCTTGGAAAATATTACTCTTTTTGCTTTATATTTGTATATTTCAGGAATCCAGGGCCAAATGCATAAAAGTGGAGGAAATGGGCTTAAAATGATGAAAAATGACCAAACTGAGCAAACCTGGAAAAGGAGGGGCAAAATCGTAATTTGCATAAAATAGAGGAGGCGACCCATCGCCTCAAATGAGGCAATCGATCGCCTCCAGGCAGTAGCCAGAGGTGACCCATCACCTCATTTGAGGCAATCGATCACCTCGACTCGAAAATTCGGTATTTTGTTTCCATCTTGGTTATTTGGTGTCCAAACTTAGTGAAACTCCTCCTACCATAAATATGGATTAACATGGACGTTTCTGGGACTTTTTGGCTCATAATTAACCCTACAATACTCAGCCTCCATGACTCATCATCCTCTCCAACCATCCATACACCATAAAGATTGAAGAAGAGACGCATCGGAAGAGTTGGGACGACGGAGCAACGCAAGGAGTCAACGCCTCTCGTTATTTCCGTATTTCTGACTTTAGTTCTATATTTTCATTAGATTTTAATGTTTAGAATGTTGCAAAACATGTTTATGCATGATGGAGATTGTTGGCTAGGTTTGTTATCAAGACTGATGGGATCCATTGTATGAACCCATGATTTTAATTGAATGTTTTTTATTGATTCTTATTATCTAAGTGCATAGATCATTGTTCTTCATGCTTTTAAGGGTTTGGACATCCTTGAATGATAGTAAATTACATTTGAGATCGAGAGATAAAATTGTGATTCGATATAGTGATTTATGCCGTGGATTTCAGACTGATATCGAGAGAATAAGTCAAATACACGTGTGATAGCTATAGATATCTAGTAATCGAAAGCTAGAAGTTTTCACGGATCTTAATACAATATTGTGTTGTTAAATAAGTACACGAGAGTGACTTACTGCAATTTAATATTAGGTTTAATATAACTCGAGAGAGTATATTAGATAAATTTGGAAAACTCGTCACCTTAGATTGTTTGAATTTGATTCTTAACTAATAGGTGAATTGTGGGGGATTACATAGGTGAACCGAAAGTCTTGATAATTGTTTCTTTTGATTTTATTCTTATTCATTCTTGTGTTTTTGGGTTGATCTTGAGTTCATTAGTCAATTTAGTTAATTAATCACAACCAGTTATCGTAGACTAAATATAGTTAAACTAGTGGAGTTTGGTAATTATTTCCTAGTCCTCGTGGGTTTGACAATCCGTACTTTTCATATCATTATACTAAAACTTGACACCGTGCACTTGCGGTACATAATCGCTACACTGAAAAATACTGTTAAAAATAATAGCGATCAATCTCACAGGATTTTCAAACTTTCAGAAGTCATTCAACATGTCAAAGACAACGCAGCCGAGTTTTCTCACCAACGCTATTCATGTGGATTTTCACTCCATTTATTCGTCAGACGACGAAGCCATGAAAGCAGTGTTCCAAAAGTTGGACACCTCTGGCTTACTGGTGTTTTTAAGCCAAACGCCTACTTTCTACCCGGCGGCTATTCAGGAGTTCTTTGCCAATGCCAGGATAGTTGGCGACGCTGTTGTGTCCTCTATCACTGGACAACATATCACTATTACTCTGAAAGACTTTGCAACTCAGATGTGTCTTCCAATGTCTGGGATAACAAATGCCTTCTCTGTATCTGTGCCAATCCTAGAGGCGATGAGAATGGGCTTTTCTGACTCAAGTGAGCGTCTTCACAAACCGCCCTTCAAGAAGATATTGAGTAAGAGCCACTTTCGCCAACTGGCAGATGTAATATCCAAAGGGCTGCTATGCAAAGCTGGATCTTTCGACGTCATCTCACCGGAGAAATTTGCACTGATGAGTGCAATCGTAAATAACGTTGAAGTTAACTGGTCAGTAATTTTGTTTCAAGTGCTATCAAACTTAGTGCTCTCAGGAAAAGGTCAATCTGGATTTGCTCTCCCTCTAAGTCGTATCTTTGAGAGCAAAAATATTCAGACCGGAGGTTCTTCTTCTCTCCACCCAGGGCGACTCATAAATGCCAGATATCTAGAGATCAACAAGAAACGAGTCGGTGGAGAGACTAAGACCAGCAAACCAGCAGCAGTCAAGAGGAGACAACCTCTGGTAGTCAGTGACTCTGAGCATACAGTCTCAGAATCTGATGAAACTTCACCTATTCCGCCTGCGAAAAGGCCGAGAACAAAGAGAGGAGGACCAGCTGCAGCCAAGATGAAAGTATCAGCAGCCATGTCTGAGGCTGTGATCCCTACATTGGAAGTAGAGCCAGTGAGCTCAGTTGCTCCGCTGGCCATGATCCCATTTAACCCAACCTCTACTGCAGCCAATCCATCAACCAACCTCAGTACCCTTCAACAACCAGGCTCAATTTCTTTCAGAACACCCAAATCCCTTTGCCCATATTGCCATCCCAAGACCACCGCCACTGGAAAGGGGAAAGAATCAATGACCCCATTATCCACTCCAGTGGCATATGAGATTGAATTAGTCATGAGCACAGTCGAGGCAAACATACAACCTCAACTTGAAGTATTTGATAGATGGGTGCAAGCACGTGTGAAAATTCGTTTTGATGATATTCTTCCAGTTCTGGAACAGGCGAGGCATGATGAGAATCAAGTGATGGCCTTCCTCCAAGCACAAGACGTACAGAAAGCTCTCCAGCTCCGGGATGTGTTCCGCCTAATGATCTATGTGGGTGAACTCCAGACCCTGGTCATATCCCGGCAGAATGAATTCAATGCTACAGCTGGGAGTGCCAATCATGATCGAGCTGTGCTAAATGCTCTTGGTCCCAAGCTTGAACTGGCAGAGACTGCTCTACATGACTTAAGAATCAGTACTGGTCTGCACTCATGCTCAACTGTACCAGGTGATGCTGACTCCGCTCCTACTGACTTGAGCTTAGTCCCAACCATCCCTGATGTTCCTAGTGCTGCAGTGCTGGTTCCACAAGTTGAACCAATGGTGGTTGATGACTCTGCTCTGACTGTCTCATGCTCAGCTCCAACCATCCCTCCTATTCCAAGTGTTGTGGAAATGGTTTCCACCGGTGAACCCACTTTGGATGATGCTTCACCTCAACCGGATATGGACATTGATTCCATAGACGTTGACCGAGTCATTCACAAGGTAATTACCCAGGTTACCCCATCCATACCAATCCCTTCCTCAACTCATACAGTAACACCTAACCATTCCCTTGTTACCTCTGCACATGCTGCACTCACTGATGATTGCCAAATCACACATCAAGTTGAACCCCTTGTCCCTCCGACTCACCCTGAAACCCAACTCTCTCCAGAAGGTGAACCCCCTGCTCACACAACAACCTCTGAACTTAACCCCTCAACCTCTCAAATTCATCCAGCTGCTACCTCCCATGGACGATGCGTGTCCTCAACTGCAGGTGATGCTCATACCAGCCCTCAACTTGCTCCTACTGGCTCGCATCCTGCACCTGCTGCCACTCCGCCTGAGGCATTGGAGCAATCAGTAGGAAATGAACCTTCTGCTGATTTTTTTGATTTTGCTGATCATTTGTCCATCGAAGGCCCTTCTGCTCTAACAGTACAGCTTGGCCATATGACAACATTGATCTCTAGGCTGGCTAGTGAGATCAATAAACTCAAGTCTGAAGAACGCAATGCCAGCAATGCTATTGATAGTCATCAGCTTCATACAGATCATCAGTTTGGGCATATAAATCGAGACCTAGACAGACTTCAAACTGTTGTTAACAGAAATCATCAATTCATTCTTGATGCCTTTGCCGATGTATTTTCGAGGATAGCACAAACTAATCTCCAGTTGAAGCAGCAGAATGACTCTCTCCATGCTGCATCTACACTGGCCTTGGAGAAGAAAATTGAAGACACTAATAAGCACTTGTCTGAGCAGCTAGCTACTATGCAGGAGGCCTTCGCCTCACAGCTTCAGGATTTGAGTGCTGGCTTTCCAAAGCCTATCCAATACCAGTCCAAGTCCACTGCATCTGCTCCCCCACCGCGAAGAGAATCAGGTCCAGCTCAGCGCGCACCTGCTGCCTCTGAGGTGGACATCACTCTAGACCTGCTTCCCAGCCAAGGTCTCGAAGTCCGCGCCAATCGTCTACCGAACATCGCGACTTTTCCAGACATTGGTTAGGGCGCAAATAGTATCGTTTTCTGAACCCTTATTAATTACTCTTACCGTTTTACTATTTTCATTTGACTTTTCCATATGTATCGTCACATCATTATTGTGTTCAATTAATTGCATTCTTCTATAAATAGATGCTTCATTTTTTGTGTTTATACCACACATCGTGATTATTTTCAACTCCTTGAAAATTTCTTGGTTTTCTCTTCGCAATTATTCATTTTCATGGGTTTATTACTTATCTAAATAAACCTCTCATGGGTTGATTACTTATCTAACCCAGCTCCGTTAAGCTTCAGCGTTTGGATCCTGTTCTGATGCTCCTCATCAGTCAGGAACTATAATCAGGAGATATCTGGGTGCTGATGACAAAAAGGGGGAACACAGAGATAGAGTATTTTCATAGGTGAATCCATGAACCATGGAGGCCTGATGAATATACATTTGACTCTCCCCGATCGAAGTTCTCCCTCTCTGAAACAAGGTGGATCGACCGGTCTACACTGTTTGTTTAAAATTTGTCATGTATCAGCTATATTTTGTAGAACTAGATTTGTATTAGGTTAAATCCAGTTATAAGAATTCATCTTAAATGAAGATGAATCTCTTTCAATTGTCCAGTTTGATTACAACTTGATATCTGCTTATCTTTATAACAAATGAAAATTTCCTTTCCATTATGTCTTCAATTCTCTTTTCAGGATTCACCGTTTAAAATATTTGAGTATGAGATCGTTATTGCGTAGTTTTGTCATCACCAAAAAGGGGGAAATTGTTGGGAAAGGATTTATAAGTTTTGGTGATTACAAACATCTACCGGATGAAGACACCTACCGGATGAAGACATCAACTGGGTCAAGACATCTACCGGGTCAAGACATCTACCGGATGAAGACACCTACCGGATGAAGACATCTACCGGGTAAAGACATCTACCGGGTGAAGACATCTACCGGGTGAAGACATCTACCGGATGAAGACATCTACCGGGTGAAGACACCTACCGGATGAAGACACCTACTGGATGAAGACATTTACCGGACTGAGATACTCACTGGATGAAGACATCTACCGGACTGAGATACTCACTGGATAAAGACATCTACTGGAATAGACAACCACTGTATTATTACTCCACCGGATAAAGACTTCCACCGGATAAAGACATCTACTGCATGAAGTCTTTCATCAAGTCTAACCAACATCTACTGAGCCAAAAAGTACGACTGGATACTGAAGTTACAAGACCAGTTGAAGTGAATCCAGCAGCGGATTGAAGACAAAGTAAGTACAATCCGTCTGACAAAGGTACAACAGAGCGACGAGCAGTACGAAATCATCGCCACCAATTCCGTCAGATTGTAAGAGCCGTTGCTGAACAAAAATGGAAGGAAGATAAAATGGAGAAGAAAACAGATTATATGCTGAACCTTCCATACCAAGAAAGTTTACCGTTGGAAATAAAGTCTATAAATACAGATGCTGAATGAATGAAGAAAAAGAGTTGAATCGACTGACAATCGATTATTCTATACATTCAAACAGAGAAATTTATCAAGTCATAATTATCTGAAGATTCAGCTAGAGCAAGGAACACCTACTGGTATATTGACCGCTTATTTTTTTAACAAAAGATATTTCAAAGAATGGTTTGAAGCGATTCTACCGCAAGTGCACGGTGTCAAGTTTTAGTATAGTGAAAATTAAGTACAGGTTGTCGAATCCACAGGGACTAACGTATAAGTACCGAATAAGATCAATCAAATTATATTTAGCCTACGATTAAAGGAGCTTGATTAACTAACGCTAAATTAATCTAACGAATAAAGATTAAACTAGAAACAATGACAATAATGGTTCCGGGAATGCAAAGGTAAGTTACTCAAGAAAATTACCAAGTTTGTCGTTCAATTATGTTATCTCTAATGATTCAATGGAATTCTCAATTTATTAACCAATTGAATTTAAAGGTGAAAGGTTTTCACGATTATTCGATACACTCTCTCGAGCTGTAACGAAACTAACAATAAATTAGAACAAGTCACTCTCGTGCACCTATTTACTAATTCAAAGTTGCTTAAATTATCAAAACCTATTAACTCTAAATCTTTCGATTTCAAGTTCTCACGTATGCGATATCATCTCTCGATCTCAATCGTAACATACATCATAAATTAATGGAGCGTGTTACAGCGTTATCTCTCGATCTCGGCTGTAACCCTCAAATTCAATCAAAGCTAGCTAGACTCTGATCTACACATGCAATTAATTTATGAACAATAAATATCAATGCGCGCAAATATCAATGAATCAATAATATCAAACACAACGAACTAAAACTTCAATAATATAAACCAAATTCAATGCAAATCAATTACAAATGAGTTTTCTTGTCTCTCGACCTTAAAAACAACAAATGAAAATTGAAAATCAAATAAATTAAGTTTAGAAATACGATAAACGATGGATGAATCCGTGCGTTGCACCGTGATTTCTTCTCTTGTTCCTTCCTTGCACTCCGGAACGGATAGGCCCGACTTTGGACGAAGAACGGAGATTGGATCTCCTTCTTTCGGCGTTAGGCGGCGGCTAGGGTGGCTGCTCTTGACCTAAAAAGTCTGCTCCTTTCTCTCAAAATTCGTCCCCTCTTAGAAATGAATCCAGCCTCTCTAAAAAGCCCCCAAAATCTCGATAAATAAGGAAAATAAAATCTTCAGATTTCGCGTCTCGATCGATCGAGAATTTCACCGATCGATCGGTGCACTGTTCACGCCAGCTTTTGGAACTTACTGCCTCGCTCGATCGATCGGGAATTTCCACCGATCGATCGAGATTTCTCAAAAATTGTTGCTGAAGCTACTGCCTTGCTCGATCGATCGGGAATTTTCACCGATCGATCGGGCCTTCGAAAATTCTGAGTCTTGCTACTGGCTGGCTCGATCGATCGAGAATAAATCTCGATCGATCGAGATCTGAAAAATCCACCTTCTTAATTTTCTTGTCTTTTACGCCTCGATTTCGCCCGTTATCTTCTCATCAGCTCATTTCTTCCACTTCTGATCAAATTTCCTGAAACACATGAATAAACACCAAAAAGCATAATATCATCCAGGAAAAAGTACAGAAAATGGGAAGAAATCACAGTTAAAATCACTCAAAATCTACGCCTATCAACTCCCCCAAACTTAGACTTGATCGTCCTCGAGCAAGCAATAAACTCAAAAAGAAAAGTTAAACTCGATACTAAGCATGAATTATCTTTGCAACATATGTAACAGCTCAGAAATCCTACTTACACAGTAATAGAAGTCAATCACCATTTAACACGAAGCATTTTCTCCTAAGCTAAACAATACATCACAACATCGGAACGTGCGTGTGTGCTATTGTCAAACATGAGTTACATATATATCTTTAAAATCAACATGTGCCATATTAACTCCTAGTCAAGATTACTTTGAAGTACTCTACAAGTTTACTATCCAGCACTTCTCCACTAATGTAATTGTTCCCTAGACTTGGATCAAAAGGTCTTAAAAGCTTATAGCGTTAGGCCTTTTGGTGTCGGCTTCAAAGAAAAGGTAGGAGGAATTCAAAGAAGAGAGTATAATAAAAATCAGTTCAACTCTTCCTTGAGCTTCTCTTCAATTTCAATTTTTTTTTTTTTTTTTTTTTCTAGCCTTGGCCACTTTGGGTCTTATTTTGAATTTTTCTTTTCAAGGCTTTTCTCTACATCTTTTCTTCTTCTTTGCCCATTCTTTTGTTCCTTTTGAACTCATTTGCATATAACAACTCTTTGCAATGAATGAGATTCATTATACTCTCCTAGGGGTAGGTAAAAATTTTCTTTTAGGCTCAAACCAAGGTGGGTATAGTGAGTTGCCAAGAATGTCGAATGGGGGTCTATGCAATGCATATACCATTCTTTTTCAATAAGGCTCAAAAGGGGACACTATTGAATAATATATAACAGGAAGGCTTGAAAGGCTCAAACGGTCCAAAAATCGCCTAAATCATCTCCAAGTCTAGTTCCTAATTATAAATTTCGCCTCAAAGTGCTTTCAACTAAACTGTAGAGTTATCTAAGATACTCAAGACTCATCATAGTTAACACAAATTTTCAATTAAAACAATACATACTTCACTCAATCATGACTCAATAAGTGCTCAAATAGTTCCTCAATTTTGACATATAGTTAACAAAGGATATATGCAAACAAGTTAAACGTTTTCATGGCTCCTATCTAGATGAGGATTAATTTCATCATGTATTACTGTTGCAAGTCCAATTCATCAATTCTCAAGAATAACTCAATCAATAAAAAAAATTTTGTTGGTAGTGCTCAAGGATGAATTAGTCTCAACATCATGCAGTCATGCAAGGTAGGGGAACAAAACAAGTAGCAAGATGTGCAAAAGCAAGATTATGTACAAATGCTCAAAAACCCCCCCAAACTTAGCATGTGAATTGCCCTCAATGAACAAGAAAAAGAGATGCAATGGCAAAGACACATACCATGATGACGATCGTCACTGATCGTCATCCTCATCATGCTCCGGAGGGGGAACTGAGTAGTGGTGCTCCTCGCCCTGATATGGCGGAAATGGTGGGTACTCCGCGGGTGGTGGTGCATGCGGATGAAAGGGTGCGAAGTGCGGCTCCGGCGGGAACTGGAAACCTGGAAAGCCCTGGGCCATGGCAGTGTTCCATGCACTCTGATAGTGCATGAACTCCATCTGTCGCTGAGCTACCTGCTCATGGTCCATCTGCAATGCTCTCTGCATGCTATGAATGTCCCGCTGCATGCTGTGAATGCTCTGCTGCTCCAGGCGAATATCTTGGAGATCCCTATGTAGAGAATCCAAAGTAACTCGTGTATGCTCTGCAGCAGAGGATGATGCTCCAGCTTGTGTAGTGTCCGAGGGTCGTCTTCGGCTCGTAGGCTCGGCCACAATGATTGGTGTCTTCGGTGGAAGTAGCTCCTCGTCTTCCCCCCATGTCACTCCGTATCGCTGACATAAGGCAGTGATCGTGGATGGAAACGGTAGTGCGGAGGTCGGAGGGCTGCTTCCCATCTCTTCAATATGATCACTGATGATCTCCCCGAAGTCCACATCCTTCCCTGAGAGGATGGCATAAACCAGGACCGCTCTATCTTTTGTCACCTCAGAAGTGTGGGTCGATGGCATGACCCGTGAGGCGACAAATGAAAACCATGCTTGGGCCTCTGGTTTCAAATTCTTCTTTAGAACCAACTGTGGCTCTGCTTTGTCATTCCTCTGCCAATCCACTCCCGGCTTGCCAATGACTGTCAACACCTCATCGTAGTCGATCTTGCTGTTCTTGAAAGATTGGTATTCACAGTTGTGAATGAATGGCATCCGGAGGATATTATTGATTGTGGCTCGATCCGCCAAGACATCTTTCCCTCGAACATAAACACGTACTTGGTGCCCTGGTTGAACTGCTCGAAGATTTGTATAGAACTCCCTCACCAGTGGCACTACAGCATCAATCGGTGTTTGAATGAATTGGAACCACCCTTTTCGGCGTGCTGTCCTAATGACAGGACACTCCATTTTATCTAAGCTCATTCCCCTTTCACGGCTCAGGGGTTTCTTATGGTAGGTGGGGTATAAATCAGCAACCTTGGCATTGAGAAACTTTTGCTCATCAAAAACTGATTCAGAACCAGTAGCCTCTGCCTGCTTTTGCTTCTGGGAAGCTTCCGCCTGCTTTGACCTCTTTCTGGAAGACATACTCTTGCCAAATGATTCCCAACGAATTCAATTCAATTCACTAACACCCCCACAACACTATAAATCCGGCACCCTTCAATACCACAAAACTTCCTCCTAATTGGAATTCTTTTCCAACCCACTTCTAAAATTTCACGAAATCGCACCAAACTAAAATCTTGGATGATTGGAAACCAATTACCTCTTAAAAATTTGATCTTGGAGAATTGTGGCACTCGGCTTGGAATTCCCTTCTTTATGCGCTTCTACCCAATTGTCCTTTCAAATCTTTAGATCTGCAATGAAAATCTCATTAGGATGAATATTACTTCTTAGAATTGAAGTAAATTGAAATTCTATAGAAACTTGATGAGATTAGAAGAGGAAAATTGAAAGGGACGGCTAGGGTTTGCTGTTGAGAGGAGAAAAATGATTTGGGGAAAGTGATGGTTACTGCGTCTGCCCCTTTATTTTTTTCAAAATTTTCTCTCGCTCGATCGATCGGAAAAATTCTCGATCGATCGAGCGAGGCAGTAGGCAAAAAGTTATTTTAAAAATTCGGGCGATCGATCGAGATTTCCACCGATCGATCGCCAGCAGCAGCAACCACAATTTTAAAATTTTTCTTTTTCTTTTCTCAACGTCTTTCTCTCGGATTGCTTCGCCTAAAACCAACTTGCCCTTGCTTTCACATCTGCATTAGAAAAGACACGAATTCAATTCCAGACAAACTAAAAAAAAACACAAACAAACTAACAAAACTCAACAAAACACGAAATCAAAAACAAAACTCAAAGAAGGAAGGACAGGAGTTCTTAATTTATAGTCCCAAGCTGGACTGTCACCTCTTCGCCTTTTCAATTTGATGGCTCCTTCGGATTCTTTACAGAATCACTCGGGAGTGTACCTTGCGTCCTCCCAGATATCAATGTGGCCAACTGCCCTATCTGCACCTCCAAATTTTTGATTGATGCATCTTGATTCTGCATCCTCACTTCTGTTGATGAAATCAGCTTCGCCATAAGTTCCTCTAAACTCGGCTTTTGTGTGAACCCGGCCTGCGGTTGAGGGTTCAACACATTTTCTTGATTCGACCACCTTAAGTTCGGGTGGTTCCTCCATGGTTGGTTGTAGTTTGGGTAAGAATTATGGGGTGGCCTGTTACCTACAAAATTAACAGCTTCAACGGATTGGTTAAATTGATTACCTGCCTGGCACTCTATGCTAGGATGACCGCCTCCACACAGCTCACAGAAAATAGTTTGGGCCTGCATTGCTGCTGCTCCCATGCTGTCTATCTTCCGGTTCATGGCTTCTAATTGAGCCGAAAGAGCAGTGATTTCGTCCACTTGATGGACTCCCATTGGTTTCTGTGGCGTGCTCCTCTCAGATTGCCACTGGTAGCTGTTGCACGCCATTTCCTCCAACAAGCTATATGCTTCTTCCGGCGTCTTTCTCATTATGGATCCCCCAGATGCTGCATCAATCATTGAACGGTTAGCAGAAAATAAACCGTTATAGAACGTTTGTACCTGCAGCCATATTGGTAGACCATGGTGTGGGCATCTCCTCAACAACTCTTTAAAACGATCCCACGCTTCATACAAAGTTTCTGGGTCAAATTGCCCAAAAGTCGTGATATCATTCCGCATCTTAGCCGTCTTGGAAGGGGGAAAGTACTTTGACAAAAACGCCTTTGTCATCCCCTCCCATGTTGTTATTGAACCTGCAGGAAGTGAATTTAACCATGCTTTAGCCTTATCTCGTAATGAAAAAGGAAAGAGCCTTAACCTGATGGCATCGTCAGAGACGCCATTGTGTTTGAATGTATCACAAATCTCCAAAAAGTTGGAGATGTGATTGTTCGGATCATCTGTAGCTGCTCCCCCGAACATCACCGAGTGCTGAATCATTTGTATGATTGCCGGCTTGATCTCAAAATTGTTTGCTTGGATCGTCGGCCTTGTGATACTCGACAACGATCCATGAAATGCAGGTTGTGCAAAGTCCATCATCGATCTAGGGTGCTGTGCTTCATTATTCTCAGCCATTTCTCGAGCTTCTCGTAATCTTCTTAGTAACGTTCTCTCTATCTCTGGATCAAACGGCTCGAGAAAGGGTTCCTCTCTTCTATGCATGCACTAAAGAACTGATTCCTGTACAAAGTAGACAAAAGGAGACAACAAAAATACACAAAGAAAAATATTAACAAAGATCAACAAAAGAAAACAAAGAAAACAAAAACAAGAATGCAATAATAAAAGAATTGGCTAAATTACAATTAACTAATCTCGTATGATATTATACAGATTAGTCCCCGGCAACGGCGCCAAAAACTTGACCGCTTATTTTTTTAACAAAAGATATTTCAAAGAATGGTTTGAAGCGATTCTACCGCAAGTGCACGGTGTCAAGTTTTAGTATAGTGAAAATTAAGTACAGGTTGTCGAATCCACAGGGACTAACGTATAAGTACCGAATAAGATCAATCAAATTATATTTAGCCTACGATTAAAGGAGCTTGATTAACTAACGCTAAATTAATCTAACGAATAAAGATTAAACTAGAAACAATGACAATAATGGTTCCGGGAATGCAAAGGTAAGTTACTCAAGAAAATTACCAAGTTTGTCGTTCAATTATGTTATCTCTAATGATTCAATGGAATTCTCAATTTATTAACCAATTGAATTTAAAGGTGAAAGGTTTTCACGATTATTCGATACACTCTCTCGAGCTGTAACGAAACTAACAATAAATTAGAACAAGTCACTCTCGTGCACCTATTTACTAATTCAAAGTTGCTTAAATTATCAAAACCTATTAACTCTAAATCTTTCGATTTCAAGTTCTCACGTATGCGATATCATCTCTCGATCTCAATCGTAACATACATCATAAATTAATGGAGCGTGTTACAGCGTTATCTCTCGATCTCGGCTGTAACCCTCAAATTCAATCAAAGCTAGCTAGACTCTGATCTACACATGCAATTAATTTATGAACAATAAATATCAATGCGCGCAAATATCAATGAATCAATAATATCAAACACAACGAACTAAAACTTCAATAATATAAACCAAATTCAATGCAAATCAATTACAAATGAGTTTTCTTGTCTCTCGACCTTAAAAACAACAAATGAAAATTGAAAATCAAATAAATTAAGTTTAGAAATACGATAAACGATGGATGAATCCGTGCGTTGCACCGTGATTTCTTCTCTTGTTCCTTCCTTGCACTCCGGAACGGATAGGCCCGACTTTGGACGAAGAACGGAGATTGGATCTCCTTCTTTCGGCGTTAGGGGGCGGCTAGGGTGGCTGCTCTTGACCTAAAAAGTCTGCTCCTTTCTCTCAAAATTCGTCCCCTCTTAGAAATGAATCCAGCCTCTCTAAAAAGCCCCCAAAATCTCGATAAATAAGGAAAATAAAATCTTCAGATTTCGCGTCTCGATCGATCGAGAATTTCACCGATCGATCGGTGCACTGTTCACGCCAGCTTTTGGAACTTACTGCCTCGCTCGATCGATCGGGAATTTCCACCGATCGATCGAGATTTCTCAAAAATTGTTGCTGAAGCTACTGCCTTGCTCGATCGATCGGGAATTTTCACCGATCGATCGGGCCTTCGAAAATTCTGAGTCTTGCTACTGGCTGGCTCGATCGATCGAGAATAAATCTCGATCGATCGAGATCTGAAAAATCCACCTTCTTAATTTTCTTGTCTTTTACGCCTCGATTTCGCCCGTTATCTTCTCATCAGCTCATTTCTTCCACTTCTGATCAAATTTCCTGAAACACATGAATAAACACCAAAAAGCATAATATCATCCAGGAAAAAGTACAGAAAATGGGAAGAAATCACAGTTAAAATCACTCAAAATCTACGCCTATCATATATCAAAGATCAAGTTAAACTGGTGTACTGCTCAAAGATCGTTCAAGAACACTCAAAGCTTACAAGTGTAATAGTCATTCAAAGGAGTGTTAGATATTTTACTTTGTAAACAAATCATATACATTGTGTTGCTAGGAGTTTAGGCTAAGCTGTGTGAAAGCCTAAGGAGGTTGTATACTGTAAAGTGTAAACCAAAGTCTTCTAGTGTATCCTTCCTGCAAAGGAAGAAGGGGAGACGTAGAAGCGTTGTGCTTCGAACTTCCAGAAACAATCTCTGTGTTCTTTACTTGCTTTTTATTGTTTACTTTAGTTAACTCACAAGAGCATCATACGTTTTCCGCACTTTACTTAGTGTCTGCTGACTTGCTTATTTGATTGAGAAGCTATTGCATCACTTAACAGTTTGCAGTAATCAGTTGAAGATCAGAATTTGAAGGCAGTGTTTATTCAACCCCCCCTTCTAAACACGCCTCCGATCCTAATAGGATTAATGTCGTCCATGTTGCAGTGTCTCAACCGCTCACCATTTACCACATAAGTGCCTAGAATAGGATCACTTACCTTAATTGCTCCATGAGCATAGACAGTAGTCACCGTGAATGGTCCAACCCATGAAGCTTTTCTCTTGCTTTGGAAAATGCGAGGTGGTGGCGCTTTATGCAATTGCACTGTCTCTCCCTTCATGAATGTCCTTTTCTCCTTGAGCTTCTTAGCCTTTTTTGACTTTACCATGTCATGGCTCTTGCCTTCTTTAGTCTCTAGCTTGGTCTTCACTTTCACATCATTAGTACCTTGCACCACATCAACAAGCAAAGTGTCTATCATGTTAACTTTTAGATAATCATGCTCGTTGTGTGCGTGTGTTGAAGATTTGAACATATTGAATGTAACCCGATCCTCTCCTACACGGAGGATCAACATCCCTTCTTCAACATCAATGATGGCTCTTCAGTAGCCAAGAATGGGCGTCCCAGGATCAATGGCATTCTCACATCCTCCTCCATATCCAGCACTAGGAAATCCACCGGGAAGGTAAATTGATATATCTTTACTGGCACATCTTCAATGATTCCTAGTGGGTATGTAAGGACCCTAGTTCCTTAAGTGCGGATTAAAGGCATAAATAGAGCTAACATGCATTATCAGAGTTTAATAGTTCGTGTTGAGACTTTGAGCCTTAAGAATTACATGACAAGTTAAGGACTATCAAATGGATTAATTACATTCTTAAACAAATGAATGTTATTCTCTATAGCTTTACACTACTCCTAGAGTAAATACTATACAAAATAATCCTGTCCTTCCTATCAAAAGCGTTCTTCACGAGCTCACCGCCTCAACCCGCCGCCCAAAACATGATCATATAATAATACATATTCAACACAATATGAAGATTAGGCGTAAATGCATAAACCGTAATAAAACACTTCCTGTTTTTCCCATGCATTTAAAACGTTCCCTTTTTGGTTGTCCCTGTACCATAACTCATGAGTATAATCAATAGATTATTTAATGGTTCACACATGTCATGACATAACACCATTCCATATTCACCAATTACCAATCCCTAGTCTGTTCATCACAATGTATTTTAATGCCCCTCGCTCATATAAGCGGCATAGAATAACCTCGCTTCAATGGACATGCGGTACTCCCACCCCTCGCTTCACATTTTAGCGGCAAATATTCTTTCCTCGCCTCATATGAAACCTTGCTTCAATGTGACATGCGGCACTCCCACCCCTTGCTTCACATTTAGCGGCACAAAATAAATAGCGGCAAGCATTAAAATCATCAAGGTGATAACCATGACTCATGGGATGTGCACCAATAATCATCATATGCATATACAATCATCATGCATAATTCAACATGTATTTGCATCCACAATGCACAATTTCATATATACTCGCATCCACAATGATCAATGAGTATAATAGATACATGTACCGTTGGGTGCACATACGTCTTCTACGTACCTTTCCAAAAATGGGATTTGGTATGACTTTACTTTCTTGGTTGCGTCGCCACCTGGGATGGTTCTATACAATCACACAACCCCATATCAGAAGTCAAATAATAGCCAAATACCAAAAATTCAACAAAAAACATCATTTCCCACTTTTCTGTTGCTGGCGATCGATCGCTACATCGAGGCGATCGATCGCGAGCCTTACCGATCGATCGCTTCGATGTAGCGATCGATCGCCAGACCTTACTGGCTCGCGGCGATCGATCCCGACATTTCCATCGATCGATCGCTCGCAATGATTTTTGCCACGGCCTTTCGGCGATCGATCGCTGCAGTCGTAGAGATCGATCGCCACCTGTTGTGTGCGCGATTCTTCACCATTTTTGAGCATTTTACAAGTTCTACCACAAACACTTCAAACTCAAACATTCCAACAACTCAAATACCATCATAACTCACTAAAACCCACAAGAAACACCTCAAAAATCATACCCCAACAACATACAACACATACCCAAAAACAAACCCACATAAAAACCCAAAATGCCAACCCATTTCAAAATCAAACACCATTAAAACTTTAGGAAGGGTTTCATACCTCTTGAGGACTCCAAACCCTACCAATAATCTCACAAACAAAGGTTTTGTGAAGATTTCTCCTTCATCCTTTGCCAAATTTTGAAAATGGGAAGGGGTTTAGGGTTGGGAGTGAATTTGGGGATTTAAGAGTGAGGGTAAAGTGAATGTAAAGTGATGGGTAGAAGGTGGGATAATGGGTTATAAGGGTTAATTAAAATTATACCCCAAATATTAACATGATATGCCAAATACCCCAACATGGTATTTTAAGAGCATTTTACAAAAATGCATCAAACTCCCAACAATTTCATGCTTTCCAAATAATTAACAACCAATATGAATCACCCGTGTTAAAACCCAGTTTTTTCCAACATGCACAACATGCACCCTGAAATGCATCCCCGGGTCACGCCTACCATGTGACTAAGCATTTCATCAAGATAATTAATTCTAACACATAAATCAATTATCACCATAATTAATCATATAAACATAATTAATGCCCAAATTGCAATTAATTATTTCGGGGATATCACAGGGTAGGTGATAGACTTGTCTGCCATTTGCAACACTACCCTCGTGGGCTTCGGCTCTCCTAATCCAAGTCTCTGAAACAGACAAAGGCATCAAGTTCACACTAGCACCCAAATCACATAATGATTTAATAGAAGAAATAGGCCCAACAGTGCAAGGAATAGAGAAACTCCCTGGATCTTTTAACTTCGTGGCCGATTTCTTTTGCACCATAGCACTACATTCCTCAGTCAAAAAGACAGTCTCGTGCTCTCCCAATTTCTGCTTCTTAGACAACATTTTCTTTAAGAATTTGGCATAATTAGGCATTTCTAGTAATGCATCAATAAAGGGTATATCGATATGCAAATTCTTAAGCATGCCTAAAAATTTGGCAAAGTTTGAATCAACCTTCGCCCTATTAATTGCTGCAGGGAATGGGAGAGGAATGTGTACCTTTTCTTGTGGTGAGATCGGTATAGTGACTCCAATGGACTTACCCTTGTTGCACGGTTGCTCCTTCTCCTCTTGCTTCATTGAAATTTTTTTCGTTTCCTTCTCGGCACCAAGTTCATTTCCACTCCTCAAGGTCACGGCATTGGCTTGCTCCCTTGGATCTTCTCGGTGTCACTCGGTAGAGTTCTTTGTGCTCTTCCGGCCAAGATGGTTGCCTATTGTCCCACTTGAGTTTCCAAATTCTTGATAGATGCATCTTGGTTATTCATCTTGGTCTCAGTAGATGATATAAAATTGACAAGTAATTCCTCCATGCTCGGCTTTGGTTGGTAACCCGGTTGTGGTTGGGGGTTCAAAACATTCTTTTGGTCGGACCAAGAGAAGTTTGGATGATTCCTCCACGGTTGGTTATAGTTGTTGGAGTAAGAATTACCCTGTTGTGGCTTGTTTCCTACAAAGTTAGCATTTTCAGTAGATTGCACAAAAGGATTACCTGTCTGGCATTCCGTGCTCTGATGGTTGCCTCCACACAAATCACATATGATCACTTGAGCTTGCATCGTTGTCATGCTCAAGCAATCCATTTTCTTATTCAACGCCTCCAATTGAGCTTTTATTGCTGTTACATCATAAATTTGATGCACCACAATTGGTCTCTTGGGCACATTCTGTGAGACCCCGTTATCTAAACAAGATTCTAAGGTGCAATTAAGAGAACTAATCATTCATATATCAGAGTATTAGGCCGTGTTGATAATCCTGAGTTTAAGAGATTACAGTACCAAAAGTTCAAAAAGGAATTTCACATATTCCTAACAAAAGGGTACTAAACTATAGCTTTACTCTACTCTTTGTAGAAACTATACAAAAGGAATTTCTGTTCTGCTAATCCTGTTGCACTCCTTACAGCTCAGTGTATCAACCCCGACCCTGGTTCTCCATGGTAAAAGCACCTACAAAGACAACCCCCAACACATGAGTACATCATAGTCATATCAATCATAATATGAATGTAAAGCATAAATGCATAAATCATAAGCATATGATACTTCCTGAATTTCCAATGCATTTAAAACGCCCATTTTGGTTGTCCCTGTACCATAACTCATAATCAAATCAATATATGATATTATGGTTTCTTTGAATAAATGCCATGACATAACTTCACTTCTTAAATCTTTACTTCAATCCTTAGTCAGTTTATCATCCGTGTATTTTAATGCCCATCGCTTCATAACTTTAGAACAAGCGGTCCTCCCCTCCCTCGCTTCTTCATACAAGCGGTATTTCTATCCTCGCTTCGTATGGTAAACCTCGCCTCCATGTGCAAGCGTACCTACACCCCTCGCTCCACATTTTTAGCGGTATAATAGCGGTAAGCATTAAAATCATCACTGTGATAACCGTGACTCGTGGAATACACACCAAATGTTCCACATCATACATATGCAACAACAATGCATAACAACATGTATCGTACTCATAATGCACAAACTTGCATTTATCGTATGTCAAATCAACAATCACATAATAAAAGTTACCTTTGGGTGCCCGTACGTCGCTTACGTACCTTTCCAAAATATGGTATGTTGCAGGACTCTATCCCCTGCGTTGTGTGGCTATCTGTGAAGGCTCTACACAAGTGTACAACACAATATTAGATGCCAATAATAGTCCCATAACCAAAATCTCATCAAATTACAAAATTCCATATTTTTCAACATTTCAAGCCTCTCGATCGATCGGCACTTCAAGCTCGATCGATCGGGAGATTATAGTTTTTGGTGCCCAACTCGCTGCCTCGCTCGATCGATCGAGGTGATCTCACCGATCGATCGAGGCGATCTCACCGATCGATCGAGCTGAGCATTATCTTTCCAAACTTTTCCTCTGCCATGCGCGATCGATCGGAGGGGACTTCTCGATCGATCGAGAAGCTCTATAAACATGAGAAACCACCATTTTCGAGGACCTACTTTCAAGCCAACAATTATACCACCATAAACGTAAATCATGCTCAAACAAACATGCTAGGAACTTCATAAAAACGCCATTCAAGTACTTAAATCAAAAGTTCATCCAAACCTACAGTTACATGCCATTTTCACTCCAATAAAAAAACATGAACTCAAACAAACATTAAACCAAAACAGGACATGGTTCCTCACCCTCTTTTGCTCCAATTTTTGCAAGCTTTCCTGCAAAGAAATTTGCAATTTCCTTCTTCCTATGTACTTAGCAGATCTTGGACGGTTTTTGGGTGAAAATTGGGGAGAAAATGAGTGAGGGAGGTTGAGTGGGGGAAGAGGTAAAGTGAGGGGTATGGCCAGCTGCTGCAGGTATGGGTTGGGGGGGTGGTTGGGTGGTGGGTTATGTGATGTGTTATGTTTTGGTCCCGGCATTTAGCATGACGTATTAAAATATCCTCACATGATATTTTATAGCATTTATACAATAAAACACTTCTAATTCCAATTAAACATGCTATACCACAATGACCAACACACACCTCAAATAATCATGCCATAATTCGAATCCCCAACATATACCACATGCACCCTGAAATGCATTAATAGGCCATGACCACCACATGACATTTCCCAATATTAATAAATCATCATCAATAAATTAATACCATAATCTTCATAACATAATTAATGTTCAAATGCATATAAACATTTCGGGGATATCACACATTCCTTTCGGACTGCCACTGGTAACTGTTGGATGCCATTTCTTCCAAGAGTGTGTAAGCTTCCTCAGGTGACTTTCTCATAATGGTACCTCCTGCTGCTGCATCGATCATGGATCTATTAGCAGAATATAAACCATTGTAAAATGTTTGTACCTGAAGCCAAATAGGAAGGCCATGATGTGGGCATCTTCGAAGTAGATCCTTGAAGCGCTCCCAAGCTTCATACAATGTCTCCGGATCATGTTGCATGAATGTTGTGATATCATTGCGCATCTTAGCTGTCTTGGAAGGGGGAAAGTATTTTGATAGGAATGCTTGAGCCATCCCCTCCCAAGTAGTGATAGATCCTGCAGGCAATGAATTTAACCAACTCTTAGCTTTATCATTTAAAGAAAAGGAAAGAGTTGTAACCTGATGGCGTCGTCAGTGACGCCATTGTGCTTGAACGTGTCACATATCTCCAAAAAGTTGGAGATATGAGCATTAGGATCATCAGTAGGCGATCCTCCGAATTGCACAGAATGTTGAATCATCTGAATTATGGCAAGCTTGATCTCGAAGTTATTAGCCTGAATCCTTGGTCTAGTGATGCTTGACATGGTGCCTTGAAAAGATGGTTGTGCATAGTCCATCATGGATGTTAGGATCGATTTCGGGGGTGGGTTGACATTCCACACCCGAGTTCAACCAACTTGAGCTTCAATAGCTCGTGTTCTTGAAATAATTGCACCGAGAGATTATATCGAGTTCGGTTACAAAACCGAGCGGAAGACACTCGACATAACCCGCTCTAAAACCAATTACTCATTTGAAAGGCATTTTAAAGATATGCAAGAAAGTATGTCAAAACAGTAAGGTAAATAAATGCAGTAAAGTAAATAACACAAGCATTTGTTTCTGGAAGTTCGAAGCACAACGCTTCTACATATCCCCTTCTTCCATCTCATGGAAGGATACACTAGAAGACTTTGATTTATACATCTCTTTGTACAAACCCGGTCCAGTTGGGCACTCCCCATCCAACTAGAACTCCTAGCAACTCAACTATGTATGTTCTTTAATGTCTCACATACAAAGACCTCTCAATCGGTTGTGATGAATCATCAACCGTTACAATGGTATTCACTCTTCTATTTTAGCTATCAAATACAATGAATAGAGTGAATACAAAGGCACAAATAATTCCATAATGAATCTGATACAGCAAGGTAAGAGGTGCCAAAGGTTTGAGGAGTGTTCTCTATTTAGCAGCTTTTGTCTTTGAAGTTCCTCAATTGAATCTGTAAGGACCCCATGCCCTTAACCCTTAATTAGTGTATTAACCACTATGTGTGGCACATGCTTTCAATAAAAAGTAAATCGGGAAGCTCAGATAATACTTTACCATTGAATGGTAACTACAAAATTTCTTTAATACTCAATGTTATAAGATCATCATCCTAACAGCATATAGACTAATCGAGTTCGCCCAATACCATCCCCATTACATCACTTTTGCATTGTGGGTTTTTATAAAAATTTGGGCAGAGTCTCCCCATAAATTGAGCTATCCCAAAAATAAAAGCACATCACATAATATAATTCCCGGCCAGGGAATACACAATACTCAACAGAATACTGAACACAAAGTAAATTCCCAGCCAGGGAAGACACCACACATAAGACGACAAAAGTGGGTTTCAACCCCCACATAACACACTAACGACTCTCATATCATTAGCAATTCTACCACAATTGCATGCAACATATAATGAAAGAGAGGAAGGCTCATGCCTTTATATACAACGCATATACAAGTAATCTTGCTCACATGCGAGCATCATGAATATGTATATAACCCTCATGGGTATATAAGTACTCTATACGATACCGTGCTCCATCAAGCCCTGGTACCACGATCCTGTGAGTACATCCAATCAACAGCTCGAGCTCATCTCCAAAGCCATCGATGTACCTGTTCACCTGCCCCAACAGAGACAGCCCCCAACGGGGTGAGCATACCAATTCCACAATTTCATAATCATAATGACATAATACATAATTTACGAAAATGTAAATATTGTGGAACATATGTGATACTTCCTGGATGGTATCATCCTCATCATAGCGTACCCCTGTAATAACCCTGTTCTCAAAACAGATAAATCATCAAATCCTGAATATGCAGTTAATCATCACATTGGTTAACCCTAGTCAGTTTCAAATTAGCAACCTTTCATAACATCTTACTTTATCTAGCAATGATTAGCAACATTTCATAACATCATTTCATAACATCGTTTCATAACATCTTTTCATAACATCGTTTCATAACATCTTTTCATAACATCGTTTCATAACATCTTTTCATAACATCGTACTTAATCTAGCAATTATCATAATTCTAGATATCATGTTGGTATTTCCTTAACTTCCAATACTGGTTAATCACTTCTCTGATTAACTACGTCTCTGTTCCTATTATTACCAATAGGGAATAAAATACAGATATCCTAGATATCTAATCAAATACCACATTTTCATTTCTTACTTCAAGGTAACGTCATACTATGGGTGTTTGCTCCGTAGCAACCACACCTCATCATTGGCTCGCTTCATAGCGGCACTGAGCATTCCACCATGTGAAACAACATATCGTAACCAAGTCCCGATACCATCATAGCAAAGCATTTCATGTATTTTAGATCATGCATCATACTTGTAAAACATCATTTAAACTATGCTCGTACGCTAAACGTACCTTAAATCCTCGAAGTCCGAGCCAAACCTTGCTCGAGTTCCATGCCCCGAGAAACGATGTGCTAAAACGATAAATAATTCACAATTATTTATGAACATGTAACCCATACTCAAGCACATCCATAACCCTCAAAATATTGTCAACACACGACAATAAATCATTTAAAAGACCTGGGGCAGGGTACATGCAGGGAGGGAAAAACAAATGCGACATATCGAAAAATTGCCCAAGAACATCTTCAATAATTCGAACCCTAGCATCACGATTCGAACCCATCCAACCATCATAAATCATCTAAAACATGTAATAACAATCTCTTAACATGAATCATCAACCCATAGCCAAAACCCCCAAAATCGAAATCAAATCCTCACCAAATTAGGGCAATTTCGAACCATACATCTCAAATTGATCCCAATTTAGCATCATAATTCATTTAAACATGAATAAATCGAATAACAACAAGAATCATCATCCTCATACCAAAAACCCAAATTGTTGGTATGTATAGAAGCGCCTGGAAGAGACGATTCCAACGGCGGGTGGCACGCGCCGAACGGCGGCCGGACGGCGGCGGGCGGTGGCCTTTTGTGCGCGGGGGTCAGCTGGATCGGGAAAGGGGCGCGCGGGAGGAGAGAGGGAAGAAAGGGGAAAAATGGTTCCGATAATAAAAATCTCGGGTTCAACTGGTATTTATAGCAAAAATACCCCGAAATACTAATATCCCCACGAATACATCATGATTCATTAAAAATCATCTGTTTTCAAAAACTCTCTCTCTAACTCAAAAACCCCCTACTGGTGCCCACACCCAGCACCCGAGATTCCGAGTCACACTAAAAACCCAACTCACAGGTTTTCACCGAAATGAGAATACGATCTCAACCTCGGGATCCAACGATCCCAATTACTCAAATAGACGAGCCCGGAGGGCCCAACACCTCGATTAAACTCCAATTGCCACGTAAAACAACTTTAGGGGTTATTAATACTCCGGGATTAACATCCCTAATCTCAGGTCATCACAATATCCCCCACTAAAAGAATTTCGTCCTCGAAATTAGCACTGGTGTATTACATAACAACCAAGCTACACAACAACATGAAGCCAGAACCTCGATTCTTGACCATAACAGAATCGTCTTAAAAACCTCGAGAATACTTACCTCACATCGAACTCTGAAACAGAGCGACTTACCAAAACCAACATATCACCCAAGAGGCAAAACGTACCTCGATGCGGGTCATCCCAAAAGTCAGTCCCCCATGACTGTAAAACAACCGATACTTACGACTGTAGATCGGACAGTCATCCTTCGTTCTAATACCACTAGTAAGAACGCATCATGTATGACACCTCAACCGTGAGAACGTTGACCTCGTGTCAATCTCTGGAGTGGAATAAACTTCCAAACCCATCATAACGTCGAAGAGCGTCAGTACAACTCAACGCTAACGGTCCAAAAGCAGTTAGTCAACTGAAACTGCAAGGATTCGAATTGCTTCCGATTCCATCGTAGATATCATTCAAAGACATCTCTATCATGACTCACAATGTCTAACATACATCGTTACGAGGGAAACATTAGCATACCATGGTGTACACATACCAAACCTGGTTTCTACTTTCAAACCTCCTCTTTCAATGAGCAGTCGCATCATTGCAACTCAATTTGGGCAACTCACGGCCACAGATTCACACAAAAGACATCTCACAAGATGTCCACCTCCGGATATCCTAAGAATCACATCCTGATCATAAATAAACAATCGAGACTCCTCAGAGTTTCAAATTTGAAAGGACATGCAATAAACCCAATGCATCCCAAATACATGGATTCCCAGGCCAAAACAACGACGACTTGATGACTCTCTTGTTGGTACTTCAACATCATGAGCTGTCCCAGACAAGTCTCACCAAGATTTAAACATAAACATATATACGTTTCAGTGAGGCATACTCAACCTCAACTTCAAATGACGGGGTGACTACTAGAGTCCACCAAAATCCACCTCGTATCACCTTACGATTTGCTAATCTTGGTTCCAATGAGCAGTATAATGGCTCTAGCAAGCCCATCATGGTGCTGCACACACGCGGCAGACAAACTAGTCGCTGCCTCACTAGGTTCACCTCAAACCTACCAATCAGATGGACGTTTCCGCACGGCATACCATACCATGGGAAGAAAAATCAATAGAGTAGTGGGTCTTTACCCAACATTCCTCCAATGCTGATATACCCTGGACACTCCAATGTCCCCATGTACTTAACATAACCTGATCCTACTCCCTTAGGACCCATCCTACACCCTCATGGGTGGTGTGGTCATGTCTACCATACGTCATATCAATAGAAAGCGAGCAATTCCTCCACGATCACTCCTGTCGTCAAATTACATGGCCAAAAAGCCATTCCAACGGTATCACCACTCGTGATATGATCCCTCAAACAATTTCTGCGGTACAATCACATGTACAGAGCGTCCATCCATTCCTCAAGCAACCCGCTCGGTATAAGGGCCACGTTAATCGGTGACGCACACACCACCTTGTGCCCGACACTGGCACCCAAGGCATACAACTGAAAACGTATACTCAACGCATTGTTCATCGTAACGATGATGCATGTCTAATAAGACATCTCCTACACCATCGTCATCGCCATCCCGTGACGGCACATGCCCATTCATGGCATCTAAGGTATCGTCAACTAGTGACGATACATGTCAACAATGACATCTAAACAACCCAATCAACTCGTGACGGTCCATGTACATCAACATATGTCATCCATCATCATGCTAGTAAAATAGTCATAATAAAACATGTATAACAACGCATGCCAGCTATAATAAAGCTAATAGAATAGCAATATCTCATACCTCATCGCTAACAAGATAGCGGCATACTTGTCTCCGTCACTCGACAATAGTGCAAAATCAGCACTCATCGCTCGAAGGCGGCATATTCCCGTGCTGAGTACATAGCTATAGAATCAACGGCATGATACCTCGTCATATAATAAGTGGCATGAAACCTCGCTATACACCTGAGTCTGAATCATGGTCTACATAACAGCGGAAAGAGGCATCGCTATCAACATATCTGGTGGCACTAATCATCGCCAATCCTCATAGAAGAATAAGTCATCGTAAATCCACATAATAGCGGAATGGGGCATCGCTATTAACATATCCGGCGGCATAAACCATCGCCAATCCTCATAGAAGAGCGAGTCATCGTAAAATAGCGGAATGAGGCATCGCTATCATCATATCCGGCGGCATCAATCATCGTCAATCCTCATAAAAGAATGAGTCATCGTAAAATAGCGGAATGAGGCATCCTATCATCATAAACATCATCATAATCATCATATCATCTTTACTCATCATAAACATCATCATACACATCATATTCACATATATACTCACAACAAACTATGTTAATTAGAAATGGGACTGTCCGGGTTCCATTATGACAGCGGCACAATTTGGCCCCCTCGCTCGACATAACACATCGTATGATACCCATCGCTACGCCTTGATAGCGGATGTATCTCTTATTCAGCGGATGATACCCATCGCTACGCCTTGATAGCGGATGTACCCCATCGCTCAGCGGATGATACCCGTCGCTACACCTTGATAGCCGATGTACCCCATCGCTCATCAGCGGATGATACCCATCGCTACACCTTGATAGCGGATGTACCCCATCGCTCATCAGCTATGTGAGCGGCAAGACCTTCCTCGCTTGCCCATAATGACCACCGGACATTCAACCATTCTAAGTAACGTAGTTAAACATACAATATCATCTTGTAGCATCATCATCATATAAACATCATCATCTTATAGATATAACAGTAAATGTACGAAATCATAGTTGAGTAAGCTTGCTAGTTATTCATTAACTTCTTTTCTTTTTCCCCGGTTCATATTCATGCATATGAGTATCTTACCCTATGACATCTTACCACCTTATAAACATCATATCATTCTATAAACATCATATTAACATCATCATTACTTATCATAGTTGTCATCGTAAACGTCATATCATCTTCATTTATCATAACATCATCGTAAGTATCTTGTCATCTTTATTAATTATAAAATCATCTTCATCGTGAACTTACTTATCATAACATCATCTTAAACATCTTATCATTTTTTATTCATTATACACATCATTATGGCATCGTAAATTCTTATGCAATCATAGTATGATCATAATATAGGAGTATGGCCTCTTACCATATGGGCATCTTACCCCGTGGCATCTTACCACATCATAACATCGTATCACATCATCATAAACTTACTTATCAAAATCATCATCGTAACATCATCATCATAGCCATCATCATCATAACTTACTTATCATAATCATCATCATCATAACATTATCATCATAATCATCATCATCATAAACATCATAAAAACTTATGCATTCAATGCATAGTCAGAGTTAGGAGTGTGTTACCGTCCGATGCCCGTACGCGTCTTACGTACCTTCCTTGATTGGGCATTACATGAACAAACGCATTAGTATATTCAATAATAATTGAGACCATACCGAAGTATTCCACTGTCGGTTGTCTACCCAGTCTGTCCTCAGACAATACATCTTATCTTTCTTTTCCCTGATTTTCTTCCAAAATCAGATTCCTTGGCACGTAGCATATAGAGCGTTAGACATCACTATTAATGCCATCCTATCGTGTTCCACACGATTCCTGCAACCAAAATGGTTAGCAATACCACTTTTCATAACATAAAAGCACATAAACAATTAGTCATCGTATAACATTAATGCCATCATGCATAAATATGTGCTATCAATAACTTCCTAGGCCCTCAACAGCCCCAATGAGCAACCACTGCTCTGATACCACTAATGTAAGGACCCCATGCCCATTAGTGTATTAACCACTATGTGTGGCACATGCTTTCAATAAAAAGTAAATCGGGAAGCTCAGATAATACTTTACCATTGAATGGTAACTACAAAATTTCTTTAATACTCAATGTTATAAGATCATCATCCTAACAGCATATAGACTAATCGAGTTCGCCCAATACCATCCCCATTACATCACTTTTGCATTGTGGGTTTTTATAAAAATTTGGGCAGAGTCTCCCCATAAATTGAACTATCCCAAAAATAAAAGCACATCACATAATATAATTCCCGGCCAGGGAATACACAATACTCAACAGAATACTGAACACAAAGTAAATTCCCAGCCAGGGAAGACACCACACATAAGACGACAAAAGTGGGTTTCAACCCCCACATAACACACTAACGACTCTCATATCATTAGCAATTCTACCACAATTGCATGCAACATATAATGAAAGAGAGGAAGGCTCATGCCTTTATATACAACGCATATACAAGTAATCTTGCTCACATGCGAGCATCATGAATATGTATATAACCCTCATGGGTATATAAGTACTCTATACGATACCGTGCTCCATCAAGCCCTGGTACCACGATCCTGTGAGTACATCCAATCAACAGCTCGAGCTCATCTCCAAAGCCATCGATGTACCTGTTCACCTGCCCCAACAGAGACAGCCCCCAACGGGGTGAGCATACCAATTCCACAATTTCATAATCATAATGACATAATACATAATTTACGAAAATGTAAATATTGTGGAACATATGTGATACTTCCTGGATGGTATCATCCTCATCATAGCGTACCCCTGTAATAACCCTGTTCTCAAAACAGATAAATCATCAAATCCTGAATATGCAGTTAATCATCACATTGGTTAACCCTAGTCAGTTTCAAATTAGCAACCTTTCATAACATCTTACTTTATCTAGCAATGATTAGCAACATTTCATAACATCATTTCATAACATCGTTTCATAACATCTTTTCATAACATCGTTTCATAACATCTTTTCATAACATCGTTTCATAACATCTTTTCATAACATCGTACTTAATCTAGCAATTATCATAATTCTAGATATCATGTTGGTATTTCCTTAACTTCCGATACTTAATCACTTCTCTGATTAACTACGTCTCTGTTCCTATTATTACCAATAGGGAATAAAATACAGATATCCTAGATATCTAATCAAATACCACATTTTCATTTCTTACTTCAAGGTAATGTCATACTATGGGTGTTTGCTCCGTAGCAACCACACCTCATCATTGGCTCGCTTCATAGCGGCACTGAGCATTCCACCATGTGAAACAACATATCGTAACCAAGTCCCGATACCATCATAGCAAAGCATTTCATGTATTTTAGATCATGCATCATACTTGTAAAACATCATTTAAACTATGCTCGTACGCTAAACGTACCTTAAATCCTCGAAGTCCGAGCCAAACCTTGCTCGAGTTCCATGCCCCGAGAAACGATGTGCTAAAACGATAAATAATTCACAATTATTTATGAACATGTAACCCATGCTCAAGCACATCCATAACCCTCAAAATATTGTCAACACACGACAATAAATCATTTAAAAGACCCGGGGCAGGGTACATGCAGGGAGGGAAAAACGAATGCGACATATCGAAAAATTGCCCAAGAACATCTTCAATAATTCGAACCCTAGCATCACGATTCGAACCCATCCAACCATCATAAATCATCTAAAACATGTAATAACAATCTCTTAACATGAATCATCAACCCATAGCCAAAACCCCCAAAATCGAAATCAAATCCTCACCAAATTAGGGCAATTTCGAACCATACATCTCAAATTGATCCCAATTTAGCATCATAATTCATTTAAACATGAATAAATCGAATAACAACAAGAATCATCATCCTCATACCAAAAACCCAAATTTTCGAAACCCTAAGTCACGAAATCAGTGTTCAAATTCGAATCCATAAGCAACAAATTTTCGACCCATGAAAGTATGAAATCATCGACTCGAAAGCAGCATAAAAACGCCCCAAAAACACCAGAAAAATCGTACCAAAAACATACCAAAATCGAGCCCCAAAAATCGGATGAACTCCAGTTTCGAACCCTACGCTTCTCTGGCAAATCCGAGCTCGATTCTTGACGAAACTTCGAATTGTTGGTATGTATAGAAGCGCCTGGAAGAGACGATTCCAACGGCGGGTGGCACGCGCCGAACGGCGGCCGGACGGCGGCGGGCGGTGGCCTTTTGTGCGCGGGGGGTCAGCTGGATCGGGAAAGGGGCGCGCGGGAGGAGAGAGGGAAGAAAGGGGAAAAATGGTTCCGATAATAAAAATCTCGGGTTCAACTGGTATTTATAGCAAAAATACCCCGAAATACTAATATCCCCACAAATACATCATGATTCATTAAAAATCATCTGTTTTCAAAAACTCTCTCTCTAACTCAAAAACCCCCTACTGGTGCCCACACCCAGCACCCGAGATTCCGAGTCACACTAAAAACCCAACTCACAGGTTTTCACCGAAATGAGAATACGATCTCAACCTCGGGATCCAACGATCCCAATTACTCAAATAGACGAGCCCGGAGGGCCCAACACCTCGATTAAACTCCAATTGCCACGTAAAACAACTTTAGGGGTTATTAATACTCCGGGATTAACATCCCTAATCTCAGGTCATCACAGAATCCCAAGTGGGTTTGCTTTGGAAGGCTTGGATTAATCTTCAATCAGCTGTTATTGAGCTTCCAAATCATGTATATATAGCCCCAAGTAATGATATATACGTTAGATACAAGAATATAACCGTTGGGAGAATTTTGGTAAGCTTTCAAACATTGCAACTGTCATATTCTGCTTCTGGGCTATTTTTGGAAGTCTGCTGGTCTGGTCAGCTGGTATGGTGAGCTGGTATGGTCTGCTGGTATGGTCAGCTGGTCTGAGGTCTGCTGGTTCAGCATCAGCTGGCCTGGGGTCTGCTGGTACAGCATCAGCTGGCCAAGGTCTGCTGGTCCAACATTAGCTGGCCTAGGGTCTGCTGGTATAGCATCAGCTGGCCTAGGGTCTGCTGGTAGTCTGCTGGTCCAACATCAGCTGGCCAAGGTCTGCTGGTATAGCATCAGCTGGCATGGGGTCTGCTAGTAGCCTGCTGGTCCAACATCAGCTGGCCAAGGTCTGCTGGTATAGCATCAGCTGGCCTGGGGTCTGCTGGTAGTCTGCTGGTCCAACATCAGCTAGCCAAGGTCTGCTGGTACCCTGCTGCCCAACATCTGCTGTTCTGTTCTCTTGGATATATCTCTTGATTCGTTGATTTCTGGGCAAAGTGATCTTCATGAAAGTTGTAGCCCTTTCTCTTAGCTTTCTACTGAATCAGGAATCGCTTGATTTCAAGTTTGTATGAGAGAGTTATGCTCGAAATACGAGGCAATGGTCCTGTTGTATGTTTGCTGGATGCAGCAGCACATGGCGTGACTTGAAGAATCTTTTGGCCATCTTAACGTCTGGTTCAGTCTTTCACTTCCAAAGATGACTTGTAGATCTTTGTCTTAGCTTTCCAACCTATACTGAATAATCTCGTTTCGATAAGCGAGCTGATAGTTATGGCCGATATACCACAGATGTTACAATCTGTCCGCTGTTGTTTCAGCTTTGTACCAGCAAGCTCTTGCATACATGTTTTTGTCATGTAAAACTTCGAATCTAGTCTGTTGCCCTGAAATACGACTAGAGAATTGAGTTGGCTATCCAACCCCTTTTGAATCAGGTCTTTTTGATATCCGATCTATGAGATATGATCAATTTAGTCAGCAGCGCTCGGGGTCTACTGGATGCTGAATTCTCATTTCAGCAACCAAACTCAAGGCCATGTCTTAGCAGATCATCAAGCTGTAAAATATCATTTATGAACTGCACACTTAATGAAATATGTTAGCAACACAATAACAAGTTTTGTTAACATCAAAACTAAGATTATTCGGTTTTCCAAAACCCAACAATCTCCCCCTTTTTGATGATCACAAAACTTGAATAAAAATATGAACATTAAAGCACAATGTTGCATAACAAGAAAAAAATCATATTTTTTTAAACAATGACACAAGTATTATTTCTGGAAGTTCGAAGCACAACGCTTCTACGTCTCCCCTTCTTCCTTTGCAGGAAGGATTCACTAGAAGACTTGGTTTACACTTTACAGAATTACAGTATACAACCTTCTTAGGTGCACTCACACAACTTGGCCTAAACTCCTAGCAATCACAACTTCTTAATTTGGTTACAAAAGATTCTATGACACTCTTTACAGAATACACTTTTAGCTTTGAGTGTTCTTGAGCAGCAGGCTTCAGTTGAAATAATCTGTCACAGATTCAGTTACACTACTTGTCTGCTCTTTGCTGAACTTTTGGAATATCAGTAAGTTGATTTTATTGTTTGCTTTGAGGTGTTTCTCTTTGTTGAAAATCGCTCAGCTAACCTCTTCATTCATTGCTTGGACATATTTATAGGTTTGGTTTTCCAACGGTAGCTTTTTTGTATTAGGAAGAGATTAGATTTCCAAATTCATATTGTCTTCTTTCCTATTTTGTTAAGCAACGACTCTTTAACTCTGACGGTAATGGTGGCGGAGATATAGCAGGGTACGTCGCTCTGTTGTACCTTTGTCAGAGAATGTTGTACTTAGTTTTGTCTCGTTGCTTAGTGCTCTTACTGGATGTTTAAACTTCTGCTGGTTTTCTTTGTTCAACTGGTCGTTCATCCTCTAGTAACTAGTAGATGTCTTTGTTCAGTGTGAGACTATCCGGTTGATGGTTGTCTAGTAGATGTCCATTCAGTTGATGTCTATCCAGTTGGTAGCCATCCAGTTGATGTCTGTCCGGCTGATGTCTATCCAGTTGGTAGTCATCCAGTTGATGTCTTGTCCGGTTGATGTCTATCCAGTTGGTAGCCATCCAGTTGATGTCTTGTCCGGTTGATGTCTATCCAGTTGGTAGTCATCCAGTTGATGTCTTGTCCGGTTGATGTCTATTCAGTTGGTAGCCATCTAGTTGATGTCTTGTCCGGTTGATGTCTATCCAGTTGGTAGTCATCTAGTTGATGTCTATCACCCGGTTGGTCTTTATTACCTGGTTGGTCTTTATTACCCGGTAGGACTTCAACATCCGGTAGGTGTTCATCCAGTTGGTCTTTATCACCCGGTTGGTGTCTTCACCCGGTAGATGTTCATCCAGTTGGTCTTTATCATCCGGTTGGTGTCTTCATCCAGTAGGTGTTTGTAATCACCAAAACTTAGAAATCGTTTCCCAACAATTTCCCCCTTTTTGGTGATGACAAAACTAAGCAATAACGATTTCATACTCGAATAATTTAAGTGGAGAATCCTGAAAAAGACTTGAAGAGGAAATTTTCATTTGTTATAAAGATAAGCAGATTACAAGTTGTAATCAAACTGGACAATTGAGAGAGATTCATCTTCATTTAAGATGAATTCTTATAACTGGATTTCACCTAATACAAATCTATTTCTACAAAATATAGCTGATACATGACAAATTTTAAACAAACAATGTAGACCGGAGAGCTTCGATCCACCTAGTTGCGGAGAGGAAGAGCTTCGATCCACCTTGTTTCAGAGAGGAAGAACTTTGATCGGGGAGAGTCAAATGTATATTCATCAGGCCTCCATGGTTTATGGATTCACCTATGAAAATACTCTATCTCTGTTTTCGATCCACCTTGTTTCAGAGAGGAAGAACTTTGATCGGGGAGAGTCAAATGTATATTCATCAGGCCTCCATGGTTTATGGATTCACCTATGAAAATACTCTATCTCTGTTTTCCCCCTTTTTGTCATCAGCACCCAGATAACTCCTGATTGTAGTTCCTGACTGACGATGAGCATCAGAGCAGGATCCAAACGCTGAAGCTTAACGGAGCTGGGTTAGATAAGTAATCAACCCATGAGGGGTTGATTTAGATAAGTAATAAACCCATGAAACTGAACAGTTACGAAAAGGAAACCAAGGAATTTTCAAGGAATTGAAAATAATCATGATGAATGAATGTGTGTTGGGAAAACGATTTCTAAGTTTTGGTGATTACAAACCGGATATTAAAGATCAACTGAATGAAGTCCTACCGGGTAACAAAAACCAACTGGATGAAGTCCTACCGGATAACAAAGACCAACTGGATGAAGACTCCTACCGGGTGAAGACATAAACTGGATGACTACCAACTGGATAGACATCAACTGGATAGCCACCAACTGGACAAGACATAAAATGGATGGCTACCAACTGGATAGACACCAACTGGACAAGACATAAACTGGATAGCTACCAACTGGACAAGACATAAACTGGATAGCTACCAACTGAACAAGACATAAACTGGATGGCTACCAACTGGATAGACATCAACTGGATAGCCACCAACTGGACAGACAACTACTGAACAACTATCAACCGGATAGTCCCACTGAACAAAGACATCAACTGGTCATAAAAGGATGAACGACCAGTTGAACACAGAAAACCAGCAGAAGTCTAAACTTCCAGTAAGAGCACTAAGCAACGAGACAAAATCAGTACAACATTCTCTGACAAAGGTACAACAAAGCGGCGCACCCTGCTATATCTCCGCCACCATTACCGTCAGAGTGAAAAGAGCCGTTGCTTAGACAAAATAGGAAAGAAGACAATATGATTTTGGAAAGCTAATCTCTTCCATATACAGAAAAGCTACCGTTGGACAACCAAACCTATAAATACGTCCAAGTAGAGAATGAAGAGGTGCTGAGCGATTTTCAACAAAAAGATATACTTCAAAGCAAACAAGAAAATCATATTACTGATATTCCAAACGTTCAGCAAAGAGCAGACAAACAACGAAACTGAATCTGGGATAGATTATTTTCAATTAAAGTCTGCTGCTCAAAAACTCTCAAAGCTAGAAAGTTTATTCTGTAAAGAGTGTTATAGAATCCCTTGTAATCAAAAGATAAGAAGATTGTGATTGCTAGGAGTTTAGGCCAAGTGTGTTAGTGCCTAAGAAGGTTGTATACTGTAAAGTGTAAACCAAGTCTTCTAGTGAATCCTTCCTGCAAAGGAAGAAGGGGAGACGTAGAAGCGTTGTGCTTCGAACTTCCAGAAACAACTCTTGTGTTATTTATTCATTACTTTATTACCTCAGTTTTATTCCTCACAAGTTCAGTAGACGTCTTCCGCACTATCATAAGTGTCTGCTGACTTGCCTGATATTGAGAAGCAACTGTAATACTTAACAGTTTACAGTTAACAAGAAGAAGAAATCGAAATTGAATCTAGTGTTTATTCAACCCCCCCCCCCCCCCCGCCTTCTAAACACTACCCCGATCCTATCAAGTGGTATCAGAGCTTAGGTCTTCTCAATCTTGAGAAATTACCATTTACCAAAAACTGATGGCCTCATTCAGCAAGATTCCAATGTTCAAGAAAGACGAATAGGATGACTGGAGGATCCGTATGCAAGCACATCTAAGTGCTCAAGATGATGATATGTGGTATGTAATCACTGAAGGACCTTTGAAGATCATGAAAATCAATACAACTGCTTCTATCACAAGTGGTGATCCACAAATGGTAGAAAAGGAAAGATCTCAATGGTCAAACGAAGACAAGAAAAAAGCAAATCTAGACAACGTTGCTAAGGACATTCTGTTCAAAACTTTGGACAAAAATATGTTCAACAAAATAAAAATGTGTTCAACAGCCAAAGAAATCTGGGAGAAGATTGCCCAACTCTGTGAAGGAAATGATCAAACCAAAGAGAACAAGCTTACTGTGGCTTTACAGAAGTTTGAGCATATCAAGATGATGAATGGAGAAACTCTCAACGAGTATGATGAAAGAGTGACTGGAATAATTAATGAACTAAGCAGTCTGGGTAAGGATTTACCCAACAGAGAAGTCACTCTCAAAGTAATGAGAGGCCTCCCAAGAGAATGGGATGTCAAGACCATTGCTATGAGAGAATCGAAGGACATCAATAAGATAGATCTACATGATCTGTTTGCTGATTTAAAAGCCTATGAATTCGAATTAGGCATTCGAGTTGAAGATGAACCAAATACCAGTCAACCAACCAAAGCTCTCACTGCATCGGAATATCTGCCTACTTCTACAGAAATGACTCCAGAAAAGATGTGTAATGATGCTATGGCAATGTTTGTAAAGAAATTTGGTAAATTCATGAAGAAAAACCAGAGACCTTATCAATCATATCCTCGAAGGCAGAATTCCAAAGGAAATTCAGAAGAAGAAGAGCGAGTATGCTTCAACTGCCTCAAACCAGGGCACTTCATTGCGGACTGTCCTAAACCCAAAAAGGATGATCACAAAAGAGGATCCAAGGATTACAGAAAATCCAAAGAAACCAGAAGATCATCCAAAAGGGACAGAGATCAAAAGGTTTTGATGGCAGAAGAAAATAAGAACAAATGGGCTGATTCTGAATCAGAATCAGAGGAGTTAACTAGCTCATCCAGCGAGAGTGAAGACGAGGAAGTCCACTGCTTAATGGCAAATGATGAAAATGAGGACATGATCAATGAGTATCGGACGCTATATGAATCCTTTGAAAGCTATAAGACTGAGCACACAATCCAAACTGAAAAGCATGAAAACAAGCTTGATTGTGAACAATCAAGGGAGTTGAACTGCTTAAGGGAAACAGCCAGTCTCCTAGTGAAGGAAAGAGATGAAGCCAAGTATGCCTACCAGAAACTTAGCAAACTGGTTAGCACTTGGAATGCGTCGACTACCAGAAATGATGAAATGCTTGAGTCTATAAGGCTTGCTGGTGATTTAACAGGCATAGGCTATAATAACAATGGCGGCAGTTCATCTGGTAATGAACCTCAACTGTGTCTAACAAAAAGCAAGGTTCAATCAATGAACTTTGTAAGATCTAGCACAGTATATGACCCTTATGAACTGGTTAAAGAACCTGTTAAAGCAACACTCATCAAGGAACAGGCACAGCACAGAGGTATCGGTTATGTAGAACCACTCAAAGAGGCAAAACCGAGGCAAAAGTTCAGAAATGAACTTAAACCCACTGGTCGAGCAGCTAGAGAGGTTAAACCCAACTGGTACTACAACTGTAAACCTGTCCAGAAGAGGTATATGCTAAATAACAGGAACTACAAACCAAAAGCACATGCATACACAGATTATCACACTTCACAGTCAAAATCATCACCAATATTCATAAATGCACACACATTTCAGAACACACACCGACCTAAGTCATTCAGGGTCATACAAGTGTGGGTTCCGAAAGGACTAATTCTACCCGGACCCAAGTAGGATTGGGTACCAATCATTCTATCGCTTTAATTGCAGGAAACTAGAATGCATCCAGTTCGGAGCTCAGAATGGTTCCTGGACAGCGGATGCTCTAGACATATGACAGGGAATGCGAGCTTACTGTCTGAACTGATGACTCCACCGGACCCAGAATAACTTTTGGAGATAACGCGAAAGGTAGAACCGTGGGTAAGGGTAAGATTATCTACGGTAACATCATCATTAAAGATATTCTTTTAGTTGAAAATCTATGCTATAACTTGATTAGCATAAGTCAACTGTGTGACAATGGTCATTCCGTAGAATTCAATCAGCACTCATGCACAATTAAATCTAATGATGGCAGTATATTACTCGTAGGTAGAAGGCATGATAACACATATAAAATTGATTGGAATCTTAATCAGCCTACTTCCTCTACTTGCTTAGCTGCCCTGAATTCCTCCAAAAATTGGCTTTGGCATAAACGGTTGAGTCACTTAAATTTTAAAACTATTGCCAGTCTGCGTAAACTTGATCTAGTTATTGGACTGCCCCAAATTGAGTTCTCAAAAGACAAGATCTGTGCAGCCTGCCAACTTGGTAAGCAAATCAGATCCTCCTTTAAGAACAAAGGGAGTAAATCTTCTTCTCGGTGCCTAGAGTTGCTGCATATGGATCTGTTTGGTCCTATACCAGTAACAAGTCTAGGGGGAATGAAGTATACCCTAGTGTTAATAGACGATTACACTCGTTTCACGTGGGTCTTGTTCCTAAGTGGCAAAGATCAGGCTACTCCAAAGCTGATCAAATTACTGAAAAGACTCCAAAATGAGAAATCGTGTGGGATAGATAGAATTCGCAGTGATAAAGGTACTGAGTTCACCAATCAATCACTCGAATCATATCTAGATGACCTTGGTATTAAACACGAATACTCTGCAGCTAGAACTCCTCAACAAAACGGAGTTGCTGAGCGTAGGAATCCGCACTTTGAAAGAAGCTGCGCGAACTATGCTTGCGGAATCAGAAATATTGCAGAGATTTTGGGCAGAAGCTGTCAACACAGCATGTTATACGCAGAACAGATCAATGATTAATAAGCGAGCAAATAAAACCCCTTATGAGATCTGGAATGGCAGTAAGCCAAATATTTCCTATTTCCATGTGTTTGGTTGCAAATGTTTTATTCACAACAATGGAAAGACTCATCTCACCGCTTTTGATGCCAAATCTGATGCTGGAATATTCCTTGGCTATTCTACAGTTAGTAAGGCCTTCAGAGTATTTAATAATAGAACTCTTACTGTAGAAGAATCAGTGCTTGTAAAATTTGATGAACCTACTAACTGTACACTATCTGATATACAAATCAACAACTTGAGTAATCGACTGGAAAGCACTTACATTGACGAAAATGTTGATGATGAGATTGATTACAGAAGCAGGACTGACTGCTCCTTAGAACCAGAAGTTCCTGAAGCTCAAGCAGAGGAGTTTGCTGGCCAACAAGCACTGCAGCCAGCTACAAATGAAACAGTGGCATCCACCTCTACTGCAGTAGAAGGAACAAATGAGAAAGATGAGTCTATCAGAACCTCTGACTTGCCTATTCACATCCAATCATCTGAAGAACTCAACACTCTTGGACCTTCGCTCCGGTGGAAGAAGGATCATCCACCCGAGCAGGTCATCGGTAACCCTCTTGCTCCTCTACGCACCAGAGGACAAATGATTAATGAATTTCTTCATGCTGCATTCATATCTCATATAGAACCTAAGAAGATTGATGAAGCTATATTAGACCCAAGTTGGGTAGAAGCAATGCAAGAAGAACTAAATCAGTTTGAACGAAACAAAGTATGGTATCTTGTACCACGACCACATCATCACACTGTAATTGGCACCAAATGGGTATTTAGAAATAAATTAGACGAAAATGGTACAGTAATCAGAAATAAGGCAAGATTAGTTGCACAGGGCTACAGACAGGAAGAAGGCATTGATTTTGATGAAACCTTTGCCCCTGTAGCTCGACTAGAAGCAATTCGCATATTTCTTGCATTTGCTGCGTTTAAAGACTTTAAAGTCTATCAGATGGATGTTAAGAGTGCATTTCTTAACGAAAAACTCCAGGAAGAAGTTTATGTTGAACAACCTCCTGGATTTGAAAACCATCAGCAGCCATCTCATGTTTTCCGTCTCAATAAAGCTTTGTATGGTCTAAAGCAAGCTCCGCGTGCCTGGTATGAAACCTTATCAAAATATTTGACAGAGCACAATTTTATTATTGGCACGGTGGACAAGACCCTTTTTAAATTCACAAAGGGAGATCATACTCTGCTAGTTCAAATTTATGTTGATGATATTATCTTCGGAAGTACTAACTCAAAATTGTGCGAAAGATTCTCTAAAATTATGCAGGACCAATTTGAGATGAGCATGATGGGAGAACTATCATTTTTCTTAGGATTGCAAGTCAAGCAATCTAGTGAAGGAATCCTGATAAATCAGTCTAAATACACTAAAGAGCTGCTAAAGAAATATGGAATGAATATCAGCTCAGCTGCTACTACACCAATGAGCTCATCTGCCAAACTCGACTTGGATCATTCAGGAATACCAGTCGAAGTTACAATGTATCGAGGCATTATTGGATCTCTACTATATTTGACAGCCAGCCGACCAGATATTATGTTTGCTGTGTGTATGTGCGCCTGGTTTCAAGCAAATCCCAAGCAGTCGCACTTCACTGCTGTCACAAGGATCCTCAAATATTTGAAAGGCAGTGAGAATGTTGGTCTATGGTATCCCAGAGACTCAACCTTTAATCTTATTGGATACTCAGATGCTGACTATGCTGGATGCAAAATTGACAGGAAAAGCACCAGTGGGTATTGTCAATTCCTTGGTGATCGATTGATATCATGGGGATGCAAGAAACAGACATCCATAGCAACTTCCACTACAGAGGCAGAGCTTGCTGCTGGAAGCTGCTGTGCTCAACTGCTCTGGATTCAGCAACAACTCAGAGACTATGGAATTGAGTCCACAGAGGCTCCCATTTTTTGTGATAATACGTCTGCCATTGCTATAACATACAATCCAGTTCTTCATACTCGTACTAAACATATTGACATCCGTCATCATTTTATCAGAGATCATGTTATGAAGAAAGAAATTCGACTGGAGTATATCTCTACCGAACAACAAGCAGCAGACATTTTCACAAAACCCCTACCGGACGCTAAGTTTTCTTACTTTCGAAATATTCTTGGTTTAATTGAAATTACTTCTTGATTATTTCGTTTGGGTAATGATTTCAGGGGGAATTAGTTAGTTTATGTGCATAAATTTAGGGGGAATTTCAGTTATAGTCCTATCATGGTTATTTAAGCTCAGCTGGTAATACAATGGTCAGCTGCAGTAGGTGTATCCGTACCAGTAGGACTCTACATCCAGTTGATGCTTTCCTACCAGTCGAACCCTACATACCAGCTGATATTACCAAATATGCTTTGACAAAAATAACCCTCGATACTTATTAACCTAATGAACGTCGGAATTCAAAATTGCTTTTGTGTAAAATAAATTATTTCACTCCCGCCTAAATCCTGTCCTTTTATTTATTTGTTAAATCTTTTTAAATCGTTAGATGATCGCCACGTATCAATGTGTCCGCTCATTTACAGTACGACGTTACATATACTTCCACTTTTCACCGCCATTATTTTCTCTACTCTTCATCTTCTCCAACAATTCACTGCAATTATTTTTCTTATTTCAGAAAATTTTTCCTCTAGCAAGACTACTGTTGTTATTCATCCAAAATGTCAAAGAATGTACAGCCAAGCTTCATCACCAATGCTGTTCACATCGATTTTCATTCTATATACTCATCATCTGATGAGGAGACAAAGAAGTTGATACAAAGGCTGGACAACTCCGGACTCCTGGTAATCCTGAGCCAGCCTCCCTCATTTTACAAGGACGAGCTACACGAGTTCTTTGCTACGGCCAAGATTGTGGATGACACCGTGGTGGCATCCGTATCTGGACAGTCGGTTACCATCACCCAATCTGCATTTGCCACACACCTGAGCCTTCCCTCCACCGGACTCACTGATTTTTCCACTGTTCCAGCGGAACTAAGAGAAGAGATGGCTACCAACTGGACAAGACATAAACTGGATAGCTACCAACTGAACAAGACATAAACTGGATGGCTACCAACTGGATAGACATCAACTGGATAGCCACCAACTGGACAGACAACTACTGAACAACTATCAACCGGATAGTCCCACTGAACAAAGACATCAACTGGTCATAAAAGGATGAACGACCAGTTGAACACAGAAAACCAGCAGAAGTCTAAACTTCCAATAAGAGCACTAAGCAACGAGACAAAATCAGTACAACATTCTCTGACAAAGGTACAACAGAGCGGCGCACCCTGCTCTATCTCCGCCACCATTACCGTCAGAGTGAAAAGAGCCGTTGCTTAGACAAAATAGGAAAGAAGACAATATGATTTTGGAACGCTAATCTCTTCCATATACAGAAAAGCTACCGTTGGACAACCAAACCTATAAATACGTCCAAGCAGAGAATGAAGAGGTGCTGAGCGATTTTCAACAAAGAGATTACTTCAAAACAAACAAGAAAATCATATTACTGATATTCCATACGTTCAGCAAAGAGCAGAAAAACAGCGAAACTGAATCTGGGATAGATTATTTTCAATTAAAGTCTGCTGCTCAAAAACTCTCAAAGCTAGAAAGTTTATTCTGTAAAGAGTGTTATAGAATCCCTTGTAATCAAAAGATAAGAAGATTGTGATTGCTAGGAGTTTAGGCCAAGTGTGTTAGTGCCTAAGAAGGTTGTATACTGTAAAGTGTAAACCAAGTCTTCTAGTGAATCCTTCCTGCAAAGGAAGAAGGGGAGATGTAGAAGCGTTGTGCTTCGAACTTCCAGAAACAACTCTTGTGTTATTTATTCATTACTTTATTACCTCAGTTTTATTCCTCACAAGTTCAGTAGACGTCTTCCGCACTATCATAAGTGTCTGCTGACTTGCCTGATATTGAGAAGCAACTGTAATACTTAACAGTTTACAGTTAACAAGAAGAAGAAATCGAAATTGAATCTAGTGTTTATTCAACCCCCCCCCCCCCCTTCTAAACCTACCCCGATCCTATCAATGTGTGTTATAAAAACAAAAAAATGAGTCTCTATTTATAGAGGAATTTCATTAAGTGTGAACACAATAATGATGTTACGATAAATACGGAAAAAGTCATCTGAAAACAGTAAATATATAAGAGTAATTAATAAGGGATCAGAAAATGATACTATTTTCTCCCTAACCGATGTTGGGAATAGTCGCGCATTTCGATAGACGGTTGGCGCTGACTTCGAGATCTTTGCTGAGTAGATGGTCTGGACTGATGGGATGCCCCAGCTGCAGTAGATGAACGATGTGCTGGACTCGGATCTCGCTGGGACTGAGGAGCAGGGCGGCTAGACTCAGGCAGTCTTCGAATAATTTGAGGGGCAGCAGGCAGGCTGTTGCATAAGTCTTGAATTTGGGAAGCAAATGCTGCCTGCATGGTTGCCAGTTGATCGGTCAAGACTTTCTTGGCATCTTCTATCTTATCTCCAAGAGCCAGTGAGGTGGCAGCCTGAAGTGATTCGTTGTGTTGATTTATCTGAAGATGAGCCTGCCCTATTCGAGAGAAGGAGTCTGCAAATGCATCCGCAACAAAAGTCTGAAGTCTGGTGACAGTAGATGTTAAGCTGTTTAAGTCCCGATATACATGCTGGAACTGAGTATCAGTATGCTGCTGATGGCTTCCAAGAATAAGAGTCGCAGTGCGCTCTTCCTGTTTAAGCTTGTTGACATCACTGGCTAGTGCAAAGATTGCATTGGAAAGATGTACTAGCTGTTCAGCAATGTCAGGTGGCCCTTCCAGAGGGATAGAAGTTTGGAAGTCGAAGAAATCCTCTGAAGGTTCTTGAGCCATTGACGGATCCACAACAATTATTTGAGGGTCAGCAGTAGTAGCAGGAACGCCGGGATTATCTTCAACAACTGCAGTAGATAGTAAAGCAGTGTCTTCATCAAGTGGTGCAGCTATTGAGTCTGGAGCAGGAACATCCATATCAGCAGTGGCTTGGACAACCGCAGCGGCAGACGACTGTGTGTGATCATTAGAATGTGAGGACTCGCTGGGTTCATGGTTGCCAGAGGAGATGGTAACTTGATGAACCACAGTCTGAATTACTGTGTCCACATTTTCGTGATCAACAACCATCGGTTGGGTCGGTTGATCATTGTTAGGGCTGGGAGCAGAGAAGACAAGTGGAGCAGTTGGAGATGAGATTTCTTTAGTAGGAGAAGTTGCCTCCAAGGCAGTTGAAGCTGTCTCCACTCCAGTGATAGTGGTCTCCAGATCAATCGAAGCTATCTCCACATTAGTAGGAACAATCTCCAAATCAGCAGTGGCTATCTGTAAATCAGGCTGGTCGGGGCTTGCAACATTTACAGCAGTAGAGCATGAGTGAAGACCAGTTGATATGCGAAGATCATGAAGAGCTTGCTCGGCCATTTCCAGTTTTGGTCCAAGAGCATTTAGAACTGCTCTATCATGATTCGCTGTGCCTGAATCACCGTTGAAATGCTGCAGACGGGTTTCAACAAGGGCTTGAAGTTCGCCCACATAGTTCATCAGACGGAATATATCCCTCAGCTTCAGGCTCTTCTCAGGGTCCGAGATTTGAAGATAAGCCAAAATTTGGTTATCATCTTCTCGTGCTTGATCCAGGATAGGAGTGAAATCATTAAATCGAATTTTCACTCGTGCCTTCACCCATCGATAAAAAATGTCTAGCTGTGGCTGCAGCTTGGCTTCAACTGTATCCATGACCATTTTTATCTCGTAGGCAACAGTCGTGGACACTGGAGCCATAAGAGTTTTGCCTTTACCAGCGGTGGTGGTCTTTGGATGACAGTAAGGACACAAGGACTTGGGTGTCCTAAAACTGATATAGCCGGGTGCTTGCTGAGAGCTCACCAGTGCAGAAGAATTGTCAGCGGGAGCCACTGAGGTAGCAAGTACCATGGCCAATGAAGCAGTTGGTTCCTCAGGTGGAGGATTTTCAGGGCTGGGTTCTCTACCAGGGATATCTTCTGTCGGACCTGCGGAGGAGATGGTATCAGACGCAGCAATGACTTTCTGTCGGAGAGCAATAGGAGCCCCTTTTCTGGTTCTGGGCTTCTTAGGTGGAGGAGATGACTCAGCGGATTCCGATATGGTTTGTTCATAATCACTAATAACCTGAGTCGATCGGCGCTTCGTCAACCCAACCTCTCTGCCACTTCGCTGTCTGTGTAGCTGAAGATACTTTGTAGTGATTAGTCTCCATGGATGAAGTTTGGAGAGAGCCCCGGTCTTAATGTTTTTGCTGTCAAAAAGGCTGCTTAGTGGTAGGGGCGAAACCTGATTGACCTTTTCTAGAACCAACTAGACCAGTGAGAATTTGAAATAGTACAACTGACCAGTTTATTTCCAAACCTTTGTATATGGCACTCATAACATCAAATTTTTTTGGGGTGATGATATCAAATGACCCGGCTTTACAGTAGCCCCTTGGAAATGATATCCGCCAGTTGTCGAAAATGACTCTTCATTAACACTTTCCTAACGGAGGACGTTGAAGACGATTTGTAGAGTCAGAGAATATGGTGCGCATCTCTTCCCTTAGCTCCACTGGAATAGTGGAGAAATCAGTAAGTCCTGTGGAGGGAAGACACAGGTAGGTGGCAAATTCAAGTTGGGTGATTGTAACCAACTGATCGGAGACGGATGCCACCACGGTGTCATCAACAACTTTTGCAGTGGCAAAGAACACGTGTAATGCTTCCTTGTAGAACGATGGAGCCTAGCTTAGGATCACTAAGAGACCGGAGGTATCCAGCTTGTGAAACAGTTCCTTTGTCTCTTTATCAGATGATGTGGAGATTGAATGAAAATCCACATGAACAGCATTAGTGATGAAGCTTGGTTGGGTATTCTTCGACATTTCTGAAGAATATGCGGAGAAGGCAGCAACAATCCTGTTAAAAAAAATTTTCTGGAAGGAAAGTTAATCGCAGTGAATTGTTGAAGAAGATAAAAAGTAATAACGAAAGTAATGGCGGTTAAAGATAGGAGTATATGTAACGTCGTACTGTAGATGATCGGACACATGTATACGTGGCGATCATCTAACGATTTAAAAAAAATTAACCAATAAATAAGAGGACAGGATTTAGGCGGGAGTGAAATAATTTATTTTACAAAAGAAAATTTGAATTCCGACGTTCCATTAGGTTAATGGTTATCGAAGGTTATTTTAGTCAAAGCATACTTGGCAAAGTCTGCTGGTATGTAGGGTCCGACTGGTAAGAAACATCTAGTGGTATGTAGAGTCCTACTGGTACGTATACACCTACTGCAGCAGACCATTGGATTACCAGCTGAGCTTAAATAACCAAGATAAAATTGTAACGGAAATTCCACCTTAATTCATGCGAATAAACTAAGTAATTCCCCCTGAATTTATCATCCTTAAATAACAACAATCAAGAATTGATTTCAATTAAACCAAGAATATTTCTAAAGTAAGAAAACTTAGCGTCCGGTAGGGGTTTTGTGAAAATGTCTGATGCCTGTTGTTCGGTAGAGATATACTCCAGCCGAATTTCTTTCTTCATAACATGATCTCTGATAAAATGATGACGGATGTCAATATGTTTGGTACGCGTATGAAGAACCGGATTATAAGTAATTGCTATGGCAGATGTATTGTCACAAAATATGGGTGCTTCAGTGGATTCAATTCCGTAGTCTCTCAGTTGTTGTTGAATCCAGAGCAGTTGAGCACAGCAGCTTCCAGCAGCGAGGTATTCTGCTTCTGCAGTAGAAGTTGCTATGGATGTCTGCTTCTTGCATCCCCATGAAATTAGTCTATCTCCAAGAAATTGACAGTATCCACTGGTACTCTTTCTGTCAATTTTGCAACCAGCATAGTCTGCATCCGAATATCCGATCAGATTAAAAGTTGAGTCTCTTGGATACCATAGACCGACATTCTCAGTTCCTTTCAGATATTTGAGAATTCTCTTGACAGCAGTGAAATGCGACTGCTTGGGATTTGCTTGAAATCGGGTGCACATACATACTGCGAACATAATGTCTGGTCGACTGGCTTTTAAGTACAGCAATGATCCAATAATGCCTCGATACATTGTAACTTCGACTGGTATTCCTGAATTGTCCAAGTCGAGTTTGGCAGATGAGCTCATTGGTGTAGCAGCAGCTGAGCTGGTACTCATTCCATATTTCTTCAGCAGCTCTTTAGTATATTTGGACTGATTTATTAGAATTCCTTCATTGGATTGCTTGACTTGCAATCCTAAGAAAAATGATAGTTTTCACATCATGCTCATCTCAAATTGATCCTGCATAATTTTAGAAAATCTTTCGCACAATTTTGAGTTAGTACTGCCGAAAATAATATCATCAACATATATTTGAACAAGCAGAGTATGATCACCCTTTGTGAATTTGAAAAGGGTCTTGTCCACCGTGCCTATGGTAAAGTTATGCTCAGTCAAATATTTTGATAGTGTTTCATACCATGCACGGGGAGCTTGCTTCAGACCATACAAAGCTTTATTAAGACGAAATACATAAGATGGCTGCTGTGATATCCCCGAAAGGATTATGTGTTTACATGCTATCAAAGTGTTGATAATTATGTATTGAGGTGATTTAATTTGTGGTTTATGGGTTATGCTTTATGTGGTAAAAGCATGTAATTAAGTTGGGGATTTAATTTATGCGGTTGGTGTTATATTTATTTTGATGATATGGTTTAGGAGGCATGTTAGGTGTTTTGATGATGTATTGATGTGGTAAAATTATAAAATATCAAGGAGGGATATTTTTATACATCGTACGAAATACCGGGACACAATTAAACACCACAAGGCCACCCTACAAGCAACCACCCCCCCCCCCCAAGTGGCTGAATCACGCCCATATCCCCCTGTTTTCAGGCATGCAGATTGATCAACCATGCCTCTTTCATCACTTCTTTCCCACTCTCTTCTCTCGGTTTCCTCTCCCTTCTTTCCAGAAACATATCGTCCAACATATGAACTGATTATATGAGAAGATATTTGGTGTTTTGTTGATCGGAATTTAACAAAAATCGAAGAGCAAAAGTGGTGAGGAATCACATGTTTTTCCCAGATTTCGGTTTTTAAGCATATGTTTTCTTTATAGCAGATTTGGCATTCTAGTTTAAGGTTCGACAAAATCTTGTTATGAGTGCTTGCATGTGATGTTTATGAAGCCCCTAGCATGTCTTGTTAAGTAACTTACATGCTTTATATGTTAGATTTCGAGTTGTGAAAAGTGGTCCTCGAAAATCTGGGCAGGGAAACTGCCCTGTTTTTGTTTGAGTAGGGGTTTAATCATGAGGATTTGAAGCATGCTAGCTTAGGTTTTGGTTGAACCTTTGATGTGAATACGTGCATGGTAGTTTTTTGAAGATGCCATTATATTTCCTTGAGCATGTTTCATGTGTTATGTGAAGGATTTAATCATGTGAAATGAAGTGTTCGAAAATTCTGGGCGATGATTATATGCCCTGTTTTTCACGGACAATTGGACGAGTGTTGAATTTGTGGGCTCATTATGAAGCATGCTAGCTTAGGTTTGATTAACCTTTGACGTGAACACATACATGGTAGTTTTGTGAAGTTACTAGCATGTTTCCTTGAGCATGAGTTACGGGTTATGTGGTAGTTTTGTTGTTGTGAAGATGCATGCTCGAAAAATCTGGGCAAGGTTCATATGCCCTGTTTTTCTGGAATTTCTGGTTGAGTGCTGAAATTGAGGGGTTATTATGATGCATGCTGGGCTTAGTTTTTGTTGAAACTTTGATTTAAGCACTTGCATGGAAGTATTGTGGAGTCCCTAGCACTTTTGTTCGGGCACATTACACATATTATGAAGCGGTTTTAAGAGTATGAAAAGAGGTGCTCGAACATTTCTGGAAAAAAAAATCAGTAGTGTTCCATTTTCGAAAAATGGGAATTTTATTAAGTTTATGATATTGGATCATTATGAGGTGCCTAATATTGTGTTGTGTGGTTATGTAGAACCATCCCAGGTACCAGCACAGTCGAGGAGATAAAGTCTGTTGACTCCTCTACATTTTGGAAAGGTACGTAAGCGACGTACGGGCATCCCAACGGTAACATGTATTCGTGTTTATTTATTTAACACAAGATAAAGTAAAGTATGCATAAGATGGTGCATTATGATATGATACATGTTGACATGCATTGTTTTTGCATAAGAATGTTGTGGAATATAAGAGGTGTATTCCACGAGTCAAGGTTATCCCAGTGAGGATTTTAATGCTTACACTATAATTCCGCTGAAAATGTGGAGCAAGAGGTAGAGGACCGTTCGCACATGGAGGCGTGAATTTCCATAAGAAGCGAGGAAGAATACCGCTTACGTGGAGTTCCATAAGAAGCGATGAAGAATTCCGCTTACGTGGAAAAGTAAGAAGCATTGCAATACACTAATGATAAAATGACTCAAGATTGAAGTAAGGATTTAAGAAGTAAAGATATGTCATGACATTATTAAGGAACCATAATAACATATAATGTTTTTATCATGAATTATGGTACAGGGACAACTAATGGGCGTTTTAAATGCATTGGAAATACAGGAGGTATTTTATGACTATGATTATGCATTTATGCTTTACATTCATATTATGTTTGATATGAATTACGATATGCTCATGTGATGGGGGTTGTCCTTGTAGGTGCTTTTGCTAAGGAGAACCAGGGTCAGGTTGATAAGCTGAGCTGTAAGGAGTGCTACAAGATAGCAAGATAAAGACTTATTTTGTATAGTTTCTACTATGAGTGCAGTAGAAGTAGCCTTAACCAAATTTGTTAAAGAATGTAACAAATTTCTTTTGGCATGTCATACATACATGTAAACCTTAAGCTCAATTGTCAACACGACTTACAACTCAAATTTGATATGATTAGTTCTCTTAATTGCACCTTATAGTATGTTGAGATAACGGGGTCTTACAGCTGCTGATGGCTTTCAAATCCAGGAGGTTGTTCAACGTAAACTTCTTCCTAGAGTTTGCCGTTCAGAAACGCACTCTTAACATCCATCTGATAGACTTTGAAGTCTTTAAAAGCAGCAAATGCAAGAAATATACGAATTGCTTCTAGTCGAGCTACAGGGGCAAAGGTTTCATCAAAATCAATGCCTTCTTCCTGTATGTAGCCCTGTGCGACTAATCTTGCTTTATTTCTGATTACTGTTCCATTTTCGTCTAATTTATTCCTAAATACCCATTTGGTGCCTATTATAGTGTGATGATGTGGTCGTGGTACCAATTTTTGGAAGAATTCAGGGCAGCAAAGCAAGTAGAGGAGGTAGGCTAATTAAGATTCCAATCAATTTTATATGTGTTATCATGCCTTCTTCCTACAAGTAATATACTGCCATCAGTAGATTTGATTGTGCATGAGTTCTGGTTGAACTCTACAGAGTGACTATTGTCACAGAGTTGACTTATGCTAATTAAGTTATAGCATAGATTTTCAACCAACAGAATATCTTTGATAATAATGTTAACGTAGATAATCTTACCATTACCCACGATTCTACCTTTCGCGTTGTCTCCAAAAGTTATTCTGGGTCCGGTGGAGTCCACCAGTTCAGACAATAAGCTCGCATTTCCTGTCATATGTCTAGAGCATCCGCTGTCCAGAAACCATTCTGAGCTCCGAACTTGATGCATTCTAGTTTCCTCAATTTCATCATTTGCCATTAAGCAGTGGACTTCCTCGTCTTCACTTTCGCTTGACGAGCTGGTTGACTCCTCTGATTCTGATTCAGAATCAGCCCATTTGCTCTTACTTTCTTCTGCCATCAAAACCTTTTGATCTCTGTCCCTTCTGGATGATCTTCTAGTTTCCTTGGATTTTCTGTGATCCTTGGATCCTCTTTTGTGATCATCCTTTTTGGGTTTGGGACAGTCGGCGATGAAATGCCCTGGCTTGAGACAGTTGAAACATACACGCTCTTCTTCTTCTAATCTTCCTTTGAAGCTCTGCCTTCGTGGATATGATTTCTGATTCTTCTTCATGAATTTCCCGAATTTCTTTACGAACATTGTCATAGCATCATTACATATTTTTTCTGGAGTCATCTCTGTAGCAGTAGATATGGCCTCCGATGCAGTGAGAGCTTTGGTAGGCTGACTGGTACTGGGTTCATCTTCAACCCGAATACCTAATTTGAATTCATAGGCTTTTAAATCAGCAAATAGGTCATGCAGATCTATCTTGTTGATGTCCTTTGATTCTCTCATAGCAATGGTCTTGACATCCCATTCTCTTGGGAGACCTCTCATCACCTTGAGGGTGACTTCTCTGTTGGGTAACTCCTTACCCAGACTGCTGAGTTCATTAATTATTCCGGTCACTCTTTTATCATACTCGTTGAGAGTTTCTTCATTCATCATCTTGATATGCTCAAACTTCTGTAATGCCACAGTAAGCTTGTTTTCTTTGGTTTGATCATTTCCTTCACAGAGTTGGGCAATCTTCTCCCAGATTTCTTTAGCTATGGAACACATTTTTATTTTGTTGAACATATTTTTGTCCAAAGTTTTGAACAAAATGTCCTTAGCAACGTTGTCCAGATTGCCTTTCTTCTTTTCTTCATTTGACCATTGAGATCTGTCCTTTTCTACCATTTGTGGATCACCACTTGTGATAGAAGCAGCTGTATTGATTTTCATGATCTTCATAGGTCCTTCAGTGATTACATACCACATATCATCATCTTGAGCACTTAGATGTGCTTGCATACGGATTCTCCAATTATCATATTCGTCTTTCTTGAACATTGGAATCTTGCTGAATGAGGCCATCAGTTTTTGGTAATTGGTAATTTCTCAAGATTGAGAAGACCTAAGCTCTGATACCACTTGTTAGGATCGATTTCGGGGGTGGGTTGCCATTCCACACCCGAGTTCAACCAACTTGAGCTTCAATAGCTCGTGTTCTTGAAATAATTGCACCGAGAGATTATATCGAGTTCGGTTACAAAATCGAGCGGAAGACACTCGACATAACCCGCTCTAAAACCGATTACTCATTTGAAAGGCATTTTAAAGATATGCAAGAAAGTATGTAAAAACAGTAAGGTAAATAAATGCAGTAAAGTAAATAACACAAGCATTTGTTTCTGGAAGTTCGAAGCACAACGCTTCTACATCTTCCCTTCTTCCATCTCATGGAAGGATACACTAGAAGACTTTGATTTATACATCTCTTTGTACAAACCCGGTCCAGTTGGGCATTCCCCATCCAACTAGAACTCCTAGCAACTCAACTATGTATGTTCTTTAATGTCTCACATACAAAGACCTCTCAATCGGTTGTGATGAATCATCAACCGTTACAATGGTATTCACTCTTCTATTTTAGCTATCAAATACAATGAATAGAGTGAATACAAGGCACAAATAATTCCATAATGAATCTGATACAGCAAGGTAAGAGGTGCCAAAGGTTTGAGGAGTGCTCTCTATTTAGCAGCTTTTGTCTTTGAAGTTCCTCAATTGAATCCCAAGTGGGTTTGCTTTGGAAGGCTTGGATTAATCTTCAATCAGCTGTTATTGAGCTTCCAAATCATGTATATATAGTCCCAAGTAATGATATATACGTTAGATACAAGAATATAACCGTTGGGACAATTTGGTAAGCTTTCAAACATTGCAACGGTCATATTCTGCTTCTGGGCTATTTTTGGAAGTCTGCTGGTCTGGTCAACTGGTCTGGTCAGCTGGTATGGTCAGCTGGTATGGTCAGCTGGTCTGAGGTCTGCTGGTTCAGCATTAGCTGGCCTGGGGTCTGCTGGTACAGCATCATCTGGCCAAGGTCTGCTGGTCCAACATCAGCTGGCCTGGGGTCTGCTGGTATAGCATCAGCTGGCCTGGGGTCTGCTGGTAGTCTGCTGGTCCAACATCAGCTGGCCAAGGTCTGCTGGTATAGCATCAGCTGGCCTGGGGTCTGCTAGTAGCCTGCTGGTCCAACATCAGCTGGCCAAGGTCTGCTGGTATAGCATCAGCTGGCCTGGGGTCTGCTGGTAGTCTGCTGGTCCAACATCAGCTGGCCAAGGTCTGCTGGTACCCTGATGCCCAACATCTGTTGTTCTGTTCTCTTGGTTATATCTCTTGATTCGTTGATTTCTGGGCAAAGTGATCTTCATGAAAGTTGTATCCCTTTCTCTTAGCTTTCCACTGAATCAGGAATCGCTCGATTTCAAGTTTGTATGAGAGAATTATGCTCGAAATACGAGGCGATGGTCCTGCTGTATGTTTGCTGGATGCAGCAGCACATGGCGTGACTTGCAGAAGCTTTTGGCCATCTTAACTTCTGGTTCAGTCTTTCACTTCCAAAGATGACTTGTAGATCTTTGTCTTAGCTTTCCAACCTATACTGAATAATCTAGTTTCGATAAGCGAGCTGAGAGTTATGGCCGATATACCACATCTGTCCGCTACTGTTTCAGCTTTGTACCAGCAAGCTCTTGCATACATGTTTTCGTCATGTAAAACTTCGAATCTAGTCTGTTTCCCTGAAATACGACTTGTAGAGAATTGAGTTGGCTATCCAACCCCTTTTGAATCAGGTCTTTTTGATATTCGAACTATGAGATATGATCAATTTAGGCAGCAGCGCTCGGGGTCTACTGGATGCTGGATTCTCATTTCAGCAACCAAACTCAAGGCCATGTCTTAGCAGATCATCAAGCTGTAAAATATCATTTATGAACTGCACACTTGATGAAATATGTTAGTAACACAATAACAAGTTTTGTTAACATCAAAACTAAGATTATTCGGTTTTCCAAAACCCAACAATCTCCCCCTTTTTATGATCACAAAACTTGAATAAAAATATGAACATTAAAGCACAATGTTGCATAACAAGAAAAAAATCATATTTTTTTAAACAACATAATTCTTCCCCTTTTTGTGTGAATCAAAAAGGAAGACAAATAAAACTTACTCCCCCTCAATGATTGAGAATAAACTCTCCCCCTTAATTTTAAAATGTTTGAAAATTTGAGCTAGTGAGGGGCAAATGGGGTAGGCTAAAGCAAATTTAAAAAAAAATGCAATGCACATTAAATTTGAAAAAAAATAACATCTTTTGATGATGGATGAAGCATACTTGGCAACAAATTTGAATTTCTTGACAAAACTCAACAATGTCCATTTCATCTTTTTGCGGTGGCAACACACTTAGTCCAATTTTCCAAAATAAACTGTATCTCCTCGTGAATAATTAGGCTGCAAGACCTATACCGTTACAATCCTCTATGAGTCTAGTTTGCAACGCAAAAAACGGTTTGTCATTTGGACATCCGAGCAAGAGGTTATGCCAATTTTTCCAAAGTCGCTGCAAGCTGCCAGAAAAACTGAATGCTTCGAAAATTGTTAGAAAAAAAATTTCAAAATAACAATTTTAAACTTAAAATGAGTTTAAAACATACTGAACAAAAATTAGAACATATAAAACAGATTTTAAAAATTTTCGTGCAAAATGAATGCAATGAAATTGATTTTTATGCTAAAAATTTTCATACACCAAGTTTTAGAAAATTATGCTATGAAAATAATTTCATGCTCATGAAAATTTTTCTTTAAAATTTCCGTCTAAAATCGGTTAAAATGCTTTCCAAGAACAACCAGGCTCTGATACCACTTGTTAGGATCGAGGTAGTGTTTAGAAGGAGGGGGTTGAATAAACACTAGATTCAATCCTAACAATGGATCTTGTAATTGGCACTTCTTCGTTGTTTCCAGTACCATTCCCTCAATTATTCTCAGCCATCTCGCTAAATTCTTTCTGAAGTCTTCTGCAAGTTCGTTCAATCTCTAAGTCAAGTGGCTCTAATATAGGTCTGTCACTTCGTAGCATGCACTACAAAGACAACTCCGTGCAAAATTCAACACGACGAAGGAACAACTGTAGTGAAATCGTATAAACCGTAATAAAAGTAAAAATTAAAAAATTATTGCTAAAATATAGTCAACTAATCTCCTATGATATTACTTAGACTAGTCCCCGGCAACGGCGCCAAAAACTTGATCGCTTTTATTTTAAACAATATTTTTCAGTGTAGCGATTCTCTACCGCAAGTGCACGGTGTCAAGTTTTAGTATAATGGTTTAAAAATAAGGAGTGTCGTACCCACAGGGACTAGTAGTAATTACCAAATTTAACTAGTGTTCTATATTTAACCTACGAAATTGTTTGAAAGATTAACTAATTTACTCAACTCCAAGATTCAACCACACCACAAAGAATTAAGATATTAAACAGTAGAGATAAATATCAAGACGTCGGTTCACCCATGTAATCCCCCAAAAGTAGTCTATTAATTAAGATTCAAAATTCTATGTTCTAGGGTGACGAGTTTTCCTATTTCATTCGTTATACCTTGGTCCGGTTATAACAAGTCTAGCATTAATCTACAATAAACCACTCCCGTGTCTTTATTGAATGATTAGTACCGAAACACGCTTTGTGAAAACTACTAGCCTTCGATTTGGGTAAATCTATTGCTATCATACATGTCCTAGATTTTACTTGGTCCGTCTCAACCTAAAACCCTGGCCTAATTTACTACGTCGTATCGTAATCTCCTATGGTCAATTCAATTATGATTACCAATATCATGCAAAAGGTAGCTAATCTTTTAAAAGCATTAAAAACATAAATTATGCGCAAAGATCATAGAAATCAAATCAAAACCGTTAATTAACTCAAGGGTTCAAAAATAGGATCCCCTATGTCTTGATAAACAAACTTAGCCTAGCATATTAAAGGAAAAACAACGTTTATAACATCTAACAACATTATAAACATTGGAATTCAAAAATAAAGCTAAACAAAGGTTCAGAAATACTAATAAACACTCGATGTGAAATCGTGCGTCGATCCGATGTTCCCGTCTCTAGCTGCGTTGCTTTGAATCCTCTTGAAGGTTTGAAGATGGTGGAGAGTTGAATTCTATGGTGAAAAGTCAGTCCAAACTCCTCTAGGGCCAGCCACTTTTTCTCTTAAATAGTGGAGAAGAATTCCCCCTAGTTCTTTGTAAGACCCAAACTCTTAAAAGGTATTTTTTTTTCAGATTTTCTCGGCTACCGATCGATCGGTAAGATGTAGCGATCGATCGGTATTTCCACGAATTAAAATTTTAAGGCACGGCATCTACCAATCGATCGGTAGATCTTATCGATCGATCGATATTTCCACGAATTAAAATTTTAAGGTACGGCATCTACCGATCGATCGGTAGGATCTACCGATCGATCGGTAGAATATTCAAAATTTCCCCAACTTCTGCCTCTCTAGCGATCGATCGCTAGATCCTAGCGATCGATCGCTACCTGTACATCTTTACAAGTCGAGTTTCTTCGCCGCTTCTTCGCTCGGTTCGCTCAGTTGAGTCTTTTTTCATAATTTTAAGCATACATTCTCCAATTTCATATAATCCGACCTTGATTCCTTAAATAAACAAAAACAACACAAAAGCGCATAATATCGTCCACGAATCAACTTAAACGTCTTAATAAAACTAGAAATATAAGTGTAAAAATCACACTTTTCAAGGAACAACACTAGTTTCCCCGCTCATGAAGATGACAATACTAATAGAAGAGCTTGGGGATTATGGGTCTGTCTCACTGAGATGGACTAAGTCAAGTATCCATTCAAAATCTTCCAGAAAACAGTGAACGGATCATTCATGGTTTATTTCCATGCTAAGCCATACTACTAAATTTGCCGAGGACATCTTTAAAAAGAAGAGGCAAATATTATGGGACAACAAGATTTCGGCAACCAAAGAAACTAGCCGGAAGTTCTGCAACATGGCTCATGTGGGAAGATGGCAGGACTACATCTGTCCGAGCTGCCCAGAGCAGAAAGAGCCACTGTTCGGGAAATGATTCCCTGTCAAAAGGGACCAGAAGAAAGATGACAAAGCAGGACGGGGCAAACGTGGAAGATTCCCACTCGGACTGTAAAACCAAATTTCTAGGGACCACAGGGAGACAAGAGTCATGTGACTCTGACGAGGACCATTACCATTATAAAAGAAAACAAAATGGTATGACAGCCTCTTCGGCCGAAAGTCGAAGGGACCACAAGATACCAAACAAGAAAGAAGACGCATGCAATGACGTCTGATGATAAACAAGATTTGAAGTCCGAATTTCACATCCACCTCCAGACTTCTATAAATACCAAGGCATTCAGGAAGCTAAGGACATCGAAAATTCTCCATAATTTTCAAAGAATAAATATTAGATTCTCCGAGCTTTGTAATTGTTCAACTTTCGTAGCTTGGTAATAATTCTTTTCTTTTCTTTCTTTTGTAATCATTTGTAATATTGTTCTGTTTAAATTTATGTGTTCTTGAGTCAAGCCTCATCTATATGAGAGGCTAAACAAGTCCGTCTCCTTTGGAGGAGACGGTTTAATGTATTAGATATTATAAGTATTCCGGAATAAAAATAAGGTTGTTGCCCATCTATCTCCCAGATTTCTGTAAATCTTTCTTATATTTTGATTATACCTTACGCCCAAAGGTAGGAAACGAATTAGGGTTGTGCTGTGCGGTTTCTGAAAGAGTCGGATAACTGGCAGATTAACCTCGCCTATGAGCTGAGGTTGGATGGTGAGGAGCCATTCGTAAAACAGTCTGGATGCAGTAAGTTTTCGACTAGTGGCTTTGCGACCCACCTCACCCGGTGCCTTATGGTCAAAATGGTATATTTCAGTTTGTTAAAATTTTATTGTAATACGGAAGCATGATGGGCCTGTTATTTATTTTTAACTTGATCTTCAAATCGGGTTTTGAATTATATGAGACGAATTATATAAACTGTGAGTCCTTTGCAAAAGTATGTTCTTGGGATTCATACCGAGATGACAGAAACTGAAGGATCTCATGTTCATATGATGCTACTGTTTGGTAAATATTAGGATGAAAACAATGTGAATAATATATAGAGGCATATTTTGTTCTTTAAACATTTTCTAGGGGTTAAGAATGCAATTTTATTAAAGATTGGTTGGACTGCATGGACCACATAGACCATATGGGGTTATTATTGTCATTTCAACCAAGAATGGACATAGATCAACTAATGTTTTTTCGCTGGACTAGGATGGATTAAGTTTCATGAAAGAGTATTGACCGGTAATTTTCCCTTTATTCTACTTCTAGTAGAAAGAAAACAAAAATGATGATTCAAAAAAAAAAACAAAAATGCATATTTAATTAAATTTTTGAGCAATACATAAATCAATTTTATAATCATTAAGACAATATACTCCCGTTGTAATGACCCAACACCAATATAATCAATATTTATTATTTAAATTTTAGTTTTTTTTTTAAATATAGTATATAATATTATAGTCAAATAAATTATCTTTTAACTTTTCTTGATTCCACACATGTCATTATATCTACATACAAAGAACTTAGCATACTAGTACATAATTATTGCTTCTTGTATAAATATATTCTCCAAAAAATAAAATTAAACATATAATCCATATATTTGTTTGTAATTACTTTTAGGGCAAATTCAGAATAAATCCTCAAAAATCAAATTAAATTTGAACATCAGTCCCTTTGTAAGAGAATTTTTTATTTTAGTCCACAAGCCATAAATTGTATTAGTTCTAACTCCCTATTCACCTAAAAATACTAAAATACCCTTGTTTTTTTACACGTGAAGCTGGTATGAAACCTATACAGTTTTGGTACTAGTTACATATGAGGTTGGAATAAAAGCTATACAATTTTGGTACTAGTTACACTTTGAATTAGTGTGGAAATATACTGTTTTGGTACTTATTACACGTGAAGTTGGTATAAAACCTACACAGTTTTGGTACTAAATATACATAAAACTGGTATGAAACTTATACAACTTTGGTACTAAGTATACATAAAATTGGTATGAAACCTATAAAATTTTGGCACTTATTACACGTGAACTTGGTATGAAACCTATATAATTTTGGTACAAATTATACATAAAATTGGTAAGAAATATATATAACTTCGGTACTAAGTATGCATAAAATTGGTATGAAACCAATAAAATTTTGGTATTTATTACAAATGAAATTGGTATGAAATCTATACAATTTTGGTACTAATTACCAATGAAATTGATATAAAACATTTACAATTTAGGTACTAATTACTTGTGACATTAGTATGAAACCTATACAATTTTGGTACTAGTTACAAATACAATTGGTATGAAACATATGCAATTTTGGTACTAAGTATACATAAAGTAGGTATGAATCCTATACTGTTTTAGTACTTATACACATGAAATTGGTATGAGAACAATACAATTTTGGTACTTATTACACTTGAAGTTAGTATGAAATATATGCAATTTTGGTACTAGTTACACATAAAATTTGTATGAATCCTACACAATTTTGGTACTAGTTACACATGAAATTGGTATGAAACATGTACTATATTCGGTACTTATTACACGCGAAGCTGGCATGAAACATATACAATTTCGGTACTAATATACATAAAATAAGTATGAATACTATACAATTTTGGTACATATTACAAATGAAATTGGTAAGAAAACTATACAATTTTGGTACTTATTACATGTGGAGTCAGTATGAAATATATACAATTTTGGTACTAGTTACACATGAAATTAGTATTAATCCTATACAATTTTGGTATTAGTTACACATGAAATTGGTATGAAACATATACTATTGTCGGTACTTATTACACATGCAGTTGGTATGAAATATATATAATTTTGGTACTAGTAACACATGAAGTTGGTATAAAAACCTACAATTTTGGTACAAGTTGGTATGATACATATACTATACAAGTGAAATTGGTAGAAACCCTAAACAATTTCTGTACTAAATATATAAAATTGGTATGAACTATGAAACCTATGAAATTTCCGTACTATTCTCTACAATTTTGGTACTATTAAACTTGAAATTAGTATTAATCATATACAATTTTGGTAATAATTACATATGAAATTAGTATCAAACATTTATAATTTATGTACTAGTTACACAATATTGGTATTAAACCTATATAATTTGGGTATTAATTACACATGAAATTAGTATTAAACATACACAATTTTAGTATTAGTTACACTTTAAATTTGTATTACAATTTCCGTAGTAGTTACACATCAAAGTGGTATTAAATTATATAACTTTGGTACTAGTTATACATGAAATGGATATTAAAACTATACAATTTTGGTAATAGTTACACGTAAAATTGGTATTAAACATATATAATTTTGGCACTAATTAACTAGTTACACATGAAATTAGTATTAAACTTACACAATTTTGGTACTAGTTGTACATGAATTTTTATTAAACGTATACAATTGAGGTACTAGTTACATATCAATATTGATGTTAAACTTATTGTTGGAACAGAAAAGGGGGTGAATGAGGTTCATTGGCTACTTTAGCGATTTAAAGTTATTTTGCAAAAGTCGAGTTTGCGCTGCGGAATACTCCAATTAATCGATCAATGAACAATAAGAAATAATAAAGTAAATGTGTAATGTAAATAAAGCAATAAAGAACACAAGTATTTGTTATAGAAGTTCGGCGATGAATCGCCTACGTCTCCTCTTCCCGGTTAGAAATCGTTTAACCGAGGTTCCAGTAGAACACTTTGATCTTGGCCTTGAGGGCTCCAATGCCAAGCCCATCACCTCGGGCAATCTCCATCACCACGTTCTAAAGGTCAAATCTGGACCAGATCGCCTCAGGCGATCTCCCCATCGCCTGGGGCGATCGGCATTAAATAAAAATGCCATAGGTAAGCTTCTGGATCGCCAGGCGTGCAGGGTGCCATCGCCTGGGTCGATGGTGCGCGGCGTTGGCACGCATGGCTCGGATCGCCTGAAACTATGGCTCGGATCGCCTGAAACTATCTCCCAGATTTAACAACTTCAAACTTTGCACTTTTTGACCATCTTAAGCTCGTTTCAGGGAAACGTGGTAAACATGAAAGTTGTAGCCCTTCCTCTTATCTACGTGTGGACAAACAATCATCGCATTCCATTAAGGTATGAAGAAGTTATGCCTAAAATACTACAGCCGCTCAAACCTTGCTACAATCTGCACTTGTTATGACTTCCATGCCATTTTGCTCCATGATGAAATCCGAATTGGACTGAGATGCTTGAAATATGAAATCTATAATTTTGAGTTGGATTTCCAACCTATTTGGATTCATGTCATTCGGATCATCGAGCCAAGAGATATAATCAAAACATTGCACTGCGCTCCAAGTGGCTTCCATACGAATTTACCCATCAACGGACCATTGGTTCGTGGGTCTTCATCCCAACATAAAATATTGTTTCAACATCATTCCACACATGTTGAACACTAATTTTGGTCGTTCATAGATGTCTTTCCTCTCGTTAGCTTCCTTGATAAAATCCATGGTGTTCTATGAACTCGCAAATGACATTGTGTAACTTGGGTCCTCTTTCATTGGTCTTGTCATCCAATTTGTCTATATAACCATATACACTAAGTAGACACATTAGTACAACAAATGCAAGTTTTTGTTGATCATCAAAACCCATAAATAATTTGGAGATTAATTAAGCATTAAATTCACTTATGCGTTTAAGGCTCAACACTTATATATCGAAGAAACAAACAATATCAATTTCAAACAAGAATAACCACATTTCTACAGAATCTTCTATATTAATGTTGATCTTCTATCGAACATACAAAAATATCAATTTCAAATAACATCAATTTTTAACTTTGCAAACAATATTTGTTTGTTCTCGTACTAGTTACACATGAAATTTGTATGAAACATATACTATTTTCGATACTTATTACACGTGAAGTTGGTCTGAAACATATCCTAGTTACACATGAATTGTATTGGTCCTATATAATTTTGGTACTAGTTACAAATGAAATTAGTATCAAATCTATAATTTAGGTACTAGTTACAATTTAAATTTGTACTAAACTTATATAATTTTGTCCTAGTTACAAATGATACGAATTAATACAAATTATATGACATCCTATGAGCATAGAGATATGTGTATATGAGTTGTATACATGTCTTTCACTTTACTCTTTTCACTTGGACATTGCATGCAATGGGTTTAAGAGTAAACATCCATGATGAATCGAGAATATGATTAGTGCATTATAAGGGATTATGTCAAATATTTGAATGCGTTTCAATTAACTTTATGATAGTTGAATCGTCATATTTATTTAGAATCTATCACTCGGTAGAGGAGTTTTTGAATAGGACCGTATGAATTTACATCGTTGGAAATTTATATAGTCGACAGGCGTATAACTTCAACCAATCATTGTTCTATTTAAATTGTTTAATAGTTTATCTTAGGTGGACACATCAAAATGACTGTTGAATGATTATTTCTATTTAACACTTGGAAGAGGTAATAGATAACATAGGACTCTTTGGCTAATAAACTGAAGAACACAACATAGTGAATAGGTGGACACATCAAGATGACTGTTGAAATTGATATGTTTGTTGGTTCAATACAGAAGATTAACATTAATATAGAAGATTCTATAGAAATGTTGTTATTATTGTTTGAAATTGATATTGTTTGTTTCTTCGATATATAAGTTTAACATCATTATTGATGTGTAACTAGTACCTGAATTGTATACGTTTAATACCAATTTTTGTACAACTAGTACCAAAATTGTATAAGTTTAATACCAATTTCATATGTAAATAGTAATTGTATAGATTTAATATAAATTTTATGTGTAACTTGTACCAAAACGATATATGTTTAATAACAATTTTATGTGCAACTAGTACCAAAATTGTATAGTTTTTAATACAAATTTCATGTATAACTAGTACCAAAATTATATAAGTTTAATACCAATTTTATATGTAACTACTACGAAAATTGTAATATCAATTTAAAGTATAACTAGTACTAAAATTGTTTGTGTTTAATACTATTTTCATGTGTAATTAATACCCAAATTGTAAGGTTTAATACCAATCGTGTAACTAGTACCTAAATTATATATGTTGATACTAATTTCATGTTTAATTATTACAAAAATTATAATAGAATTAAAAATAATTTCAAGTGTAACTAGTACCAAATTGTATTAGAATAGTACGTAAATTTCATAGGTTTCATAGTTCATACAAATTTTATATATTTAATACATAAATTGTATAGGTTTCCTACCAACTTCACGTGTAATAAGTACCGAATATAGTAATGTTTACCAATTTCATGTGTAACTTGTACCATAAATTGTATAGGTTTCATAACAACTTCATGTGTAACTAGTGCAAAAAATTGTATATGTTTCATACTAACTGCACGTGTATTAAGTACCGAAAATAGTATATGTTTCATATCAATTTCATGTGTAACTAATACCAAAATTGTAATGGATTCATACTAATTTCATGTGTAACTAGTACCAAAATTGTATATATTTCATACTAACTTCACGTTTAATAAGTACCAAAATTGTATAGTTTTCTTACCAATTTCATTTGTACTATATACCAAAATTGTATAGGATTCATACATATTTTATGTATACTTAGTACCGAAATTGTATAGGTTTCATACCAACTTCACGTGTAATAAGTACCGAATATAGTATAAGTTTCATACCAATTTCATGTGTAACTAGTACCAAAATTGTATAGGATTCATACCAATTTTATGTTTAACTAGTACCAAAATTGTATATATTTCATACTAACTTCAAGTGTAATAAGTACCAAAATTGTATTGTTCTCATACCAATTTCATGTGTAATAAGCACCAAAATTATATAGGATTCATACATATTTTATGTATACTTAACATCGAAATTGCATAGGTTTCATACCAATTTTATTTGTAACTACTACAAAAATTGTATAGGTTTCATACCAATGTCACGTGTAACTAGTACTAAATTGTAAAGATTTCATTCAATTTCATGTGTAATTAATACTAAAATTATAAAGATTTCTTACCGATTTCATGTGTAATAAGTACCAAAATTTTATAGGTTTCATACAATTTTATGTATACTTAGTACCGAAGTTATATAGGTTTCTTACAAATTTATGTATAATTAGTACCAAAATTATATAAGTTTCATATCAACTTCACGTGTAATAAGTACCAAAGTTTTATAGTTTTCATACCAATTTTATGTATACTTAGTACCGAAGTTGTATAAGTTTCATACCAATTTTATGTATACTTAATACCAAAATTGTATAAGTTTTATACCAACTTCACGTGTAATAAGTACCAAAACAGTATATGTTTGATACTAATTTAAAGTGTAACTAGTTCCCAAATTTTATAGGTGTTATACAAACTTCATATGTAACTAGTACCAAAATTGTATAGGTTTATACCAATTTCACATGTCAGAAAGCAAGTGTATTTTAGTATTTTTAGGTGAATATGGAGTTAGAATTAATGTAATTTATTGCTTGGGGACTGACACCAAAAGTTTTCTTCACATAACTGATGTTCAAATTTAGTTTGGCTTTGAGGATTTATTCTGAATTTGCCCTTAAATTTACTTAATATTCTATAAAATATATTTCATATAACATCTATTAATTATTATATTTTCAATTTTAAACATTTGTATATAAATAAAGGTTTTGTTAATTAAGAAATAAAATATCAAAAAAAATAAAAAGTGAAACTCGTCTACTTTAGAACGCTTGCCCAAATGTGGTCGAAATTGTTCAAAATTAAGTTGAGCCCAAACAAATTGACCATTTGGATAGAAGGATTACATATAAATTTGAAAAAAAATTAGATTTGAATGATTTTAAAATTAGGGAAAATTTCGGGCCCGGTACTACTTGGTAAAAGATTTTTCAGCCCAGTCACCCCAAAAAAAATTCTTTCAACTAGGTCCAATTTTGGTCAAAATGACCAAAATAGTCTTCTGCCTTCCTTGGATCACCTCCTTCAATATCAAAACCCTAGTCTCCAACCCTCACATCAGCCACATGTCCCAACCACCAACGCCGTCGTCGGAAGTTGTCGCTCCTCTCATGGCGTCGGAGCTGCGCGCACTGGTCAAACGAAAACAAAACGGTTGTGCAAGAAGACAAAATCACCGCACTTCTATTTATCATCTATTTACCGATTGTGTTGATTTTGTTTATATTTCTTATGAATTTCAATTTTTTTGTAATGTCTGAACGTTGATTTTTAATGTGAAACGTAAAGTATAATATATTTGAATTGTTCGATCAATTATTTGATAAAAATTATATTTATTATGACTTTCAATTTTACTGTAATGATTGTTTGTAGATTTTTAATGTAAAACTCAAAATTATAATGTATTTGAGATGTTAGATCAATTGTTTGAATGAAAATTTTGAGAATGTAATGATATTGAAACCATTGGTGCATGTAATTTACATGCACCGACAGTTCATGAGTCTTACGGTGCATGTAATTTACATGCACCGATAGACTCAGGGTGCATGTAATTTACATGCACCGGCAGTTCATGAGTCTATCGGTGCATGTAATTCACATGTACCGATAGACTCATTGGTGCATGTAACTTACATGCATCTTTAGACTTAGGTTTGCTTTCTTATTCATTTTGTTATTCACATCTCAAGCCTTCTATTTCAGTTTGCTATTAAATAAAAAAAAATTAATGAGGAAAAATGTTACATATTCAAAATTATATATAAAAGGCTATGTTTTTGTTAAATATAGTATAAGTTATAGGTGCATGTAATTTACATGCACCAAAATAGACTAGCGGTGCATGTAATTCACATGCACCGACTTGCTAAATCTATCGATGCATGTAATTTACATGCACCGATAGGCAAAGATGCACTAATATACGATTTTTTTTATCTAATTACTAAATAACAATGATTAAATCAAAAAAATGTGAAATTAATTTTTCATTCTATAATCTTTACAATTGATCTTATAGCAAATTAAAGATACAAAATATTACTTTAGAAATTAAATTTTATTATGGATGAGTATATACTATATGATAAATTATTGCATAATCTCATAACAAAATTCTATTATTTTTCAAATGATAATATATTACACAAACATGTATTAATTTTAAGTGTTATTTGTGATCGTCTTTAACACTTACTATATGATACTTATTTATTATGCAATTTGAGAACCAATGCAAAATGTTGAGTCTACCGATGCATGTAATTTACTGCACCGGTAGACTAGCGGTGCATGTAATTACATGCACCGGTAAACTAGGGGCGCATGTAATTTACATGCGCCGCTATATGTTGCTTGCTTGCTGATCTTATAACAAATTAAAGATACAATATACTGGTGATGAAGACCTGAAAGGACCTTATACTCTCTCCGCGCTTGTACAAAGAGTAAATGATACTAATTTGAGAAACAATGCAAATTTTGAGTCTACCGGTGCATGTAATTTACATGCACCGACAGGACTATATGTGCATGTAAATTACATGCATCGGTAAAATTTTGAGTCTACCGGTGCATGTAATTTACATGCACCGACAGACTATAGGCTGCATCTCTTAAAATTATATTATTGTATTTGAAACATGAAGGACATTGTTTTACTTAATTTCATATATATGAAGTATAAAATATATATTTTCTTTGTTTTATATGTATAACGCTTACAGCGCAATTTATATTGTTCATAAATATCAAATTGCATGCATTGCTTACTGCTCAAATATATATCTATATGCATGCATTGACTACTGCTCAAATATATAGATAATCAATGCATGTAATTACATGCACCGGTAAACTAGGGGGCATGTAATTTACATGCACCGTATATGTGCTTGCTGTTGATCTTATAACAAATTTAAAGATACAATATACTGGTGATGAAGACCGAAAGGACCTTATACTCTCTCCGCGCTTGTACAAAAGAGTAAATGATACTAATTGAGAAACAATGCAAATTTTGAGTCTACTGGTGCATGAATTACATGCACCGGCGATAGCATGTAAATACATGCACCGGTAGAGTCTATAGGTCATGTAATTTACATGCATCGGCAGGCTATAGGTGCAAATTACATGTGAGTCCACATGCATAAATTACATGCATCTGCAACTATAGGTGTGTAAATATATGCTAGGTTATGCTAGTGTACAGCTCTAGTGGTGCATGTATTACATGCACCGGTAAACTAGGATCCTGTATTGGATTGCATGTAATTATATTAATCATTATATATTAGTTGTGTTATATACATCCAGGAAGCTACCTCACTTACTAAAGATGATGTAGTATTATGAAAACAAAAATATGGAGCACATAGATGATCGAAGATTATGTTGTGGAACACCACCTGGTAACCACCTGTGTCAGTCTTAAAATATGCACTCGGAATGATTAGTTAGATATGTTGACATATTGTAGGGTCTTCCTACCTTATATCAATTCGTACACATAAATTGGACAGAACAGCATTTATAACCTCTTAAGGGTTCCGGTTGTAGCTACGAGCATCGGACGGTAAACCATACCCTTACATATTATGATGATGTTCACGATGATGATGTTTATGATGATGTTTGATGAAGATGTTTATGATGATGTTTACGATGATTGTTTATGATGATATTTATGATGATGTTATGATATGATTTTGATGATGATGTTTATGATGACGTTGTGATGAAGATGTTTATGATGATGGTTACGATGATGATGTTTTGATGATGATGTTTATGATGACGTTTATGATGATGAAGTTTATGATAAGGTCATACGACGTGTATGATTGGGTAAGACGCCCGCGTGATAAGATGCCACCCAAGTATGTGAGTGGGTAAGATGCCCCCGGTAAGATGCCACGCAATGTTTACGATATGGTAAGACGCCATATGATTGGGTAAGATGCCACGTGGTAAGATGCCACTCGATGATTATGATATGGTTCAACTTGTGAACAGTGGCGATCGATCGCTTAAAATGAGGCGATCGATCGCCCGATTTTTTTTACTTAGCGGCGGCGATCGATCGCCTTGATGCTTATTTCGCTACTGGACGTTGGCGTCGATCGCGCCATTTGAGGCGATCGATCGCCTATCCTCATTTTCACGCACTGTCCCTCGGCGATCGATCGCTGCTTTTGTAGCGATCGATCGCCACTTACAGTGGCCGCGATTTCACCATTTTCATGTGCATTTTGCAAACTCATCTTCATACCTTCAACACCAACTTTCCAACAAAACAATAACATCATAACCCACTAAAACCCACTTAAAACACTTCAAAAATCATACCCCAACCATAACAACACATACCCAAACAAACCCACATAAAACATCAAAAACTTAACCCATTTCAACACCAAACATCATAAAAACTTATAGGAATGGTTTCCATACCTCTTGTAGGCTCCAAATCCTAGCAAAGATCACACAAACAAAGTTTTTGTGGAACTTTTCTTCTCCTCTTTTGGTGGAACTCGAAAATGGGAGGGTTTGGGTTGGGAAGTGATTTTGGGGATTTTTAATAAAGTGAAAGGTATAGAGGGGTTAAAGTGGTGGGTAAAGGATTAAAAGGGCTTGTCTTAACTTAAATTAAAAATTGTTCCCCAAACTTAACATGATTTATAAAATACTCCAACATGGTTTTTTGAAGCATTTTTACAAAATGCTCTAAACTTCATCTAAAATCACATCTTCCTCATATTTAATAATCAAAACAAATAAAATCATGTTAACATCTTAATACCCAACACATAAATCCATTATCACATGATTCATCATATAAACATAATTAATGCCTTAATTGCAATTAATTAATTTCGGGGCATCACATTACTCCCCTACTTACAAGATTTCGTCCTCGAAATCGCATGCACTTACCCAAATGAACTAAACATAAATCATACCAGAAAATAGTTCCGGGTAGTGCTTGCACCATATGCCGTTCCGTCTCCCACATAGCCTCCTCGACACCCCCGACGATCCCACTGAACTTTGACCATCGGTATAACTTTACTTCGTAGTCTGCGATCCTCAAGATCCAGATTCTGACCGGTTCGTTCACTAGGATACATCTGAATCCAACTGCACTTCAGTAGGCTGTAAAACATGAGACGGGTCTGGCTCATACTTTCTTCTCAACATAAGAACATGGAAG